>JBBIGC010000082.1:1775803-1790643 GCA_037576955.1 Lepidarchus adonis | reverse complement strand
TCTCTCTCTCTCTCTCTCTCTCTCTCTCTCTCTCTCTCTCTCTCTCTCTCTCTCTCTCACACACACGCACACACACATCTACAGATTCTAGGCCTTCACTCTTAAAAAGTATTATATAGTATAAAAATGATTGTCCTCTTTTACCCAATATCTTCAAAGGTTTCTGCTCCTCAGTGTAAAATTACAATTGCACATTCCAGACATTAACATTAGTTTCACCATGTAGACGTTAACACTTTTTAAACCACCCCCTTTATTTCAGGGAGCTGTAGTTACTGGGACAAAGTGTAGGTATATTAAAGCAGCCATGTAAGTAAGTACTTTGTTGCGTATCCCTTGCTTGCAAAAGCTATTCGAGTCTTCGATTAATTGACATCACCAGGTGCTGAGTAGCTGGTGATGCTCTCCCAAACCTTAACTACATCCATCTTCTACTCCTACATCCTCTACTGTTCCAAGGGTTTTTTTTTGCCTTTTAGTTTCTTCTTCAGCATATGAAAGGCATGTTTTATTGGATTTACATCAGATGGCTGGCTTGGGCATTCAGGAATGTTCCATGTTGTAGCTTTGAGAAACTCCCAAGTTGCCATTGCAGCATGTTTGGAATTGTTGTCTTTTTGCAGAATGAAGCACCGCCCAATAAGTTTGAAGGTATGTACTGGAACTTGAGCTGATAAGATCTTTCTATACACCTCAGAATTCATTGTGCAACTGCCATCAGCAGTTAAATTTTCAATTGGGCAGCCATACATGCCCAACAACTCCACCTCCATGTTTAACAGATGAGTTGGGAGGCTTTGGATTTTAGGCAGTTCCTTCTCCACACTTTCCTCTTGCCATTATTCTGATACACAATAATCTTCACCTTGTCTCATCTGTAAATTTTGACCAATGTCTTTAATTCATACACTTTAATTGTCACAGATTGTCTCCTTATGTTGAACAATGGCAACTACAGATGCCTAATGGTAGAAGCAAGATGAGGTATCTTATCCCTGCACTTATTATTACCAACTTTATATTGAAGTCTAAAATGCACACTTTAATCACAGCTGAATTGTTTGATTTAAAATTTTACTCTGTGGAGAAGAGGGGTAAATTAAATAATTTACAGTACGTTTCCCATTATAGGGAACAGCCATTTAACCAGGCAAGAAGTATGCATTCTGAGTGACCATAGTTCTGTAAGAAACACTTGAATTATAAAACATCTGTGGACATGTATGGAGAGCTTGACCTACCCCAACTTGGTCAGACATACAGATTTGTGGAGAAAATGTTAAAAATGTCTCAATGTCAAAATATGTACAATAAGCTAATCTACCATAAAACATGTCTGTAGCCTTGGGGGAAATGCCAATGCTAACACTTTGTAATGATGTAAAAACAGGTAGTAATGTAAACACTTTTCAACATTCATCAGGACCCAACTAGAGCATGGCTACCCGACGGGACCCGAGGGGTCGGGTTCAGACAAATATTAGACAATTGTTACTCAGGTTTGAGTTCGGTCACATCAACACAAAAACTTTTGATCATTAAAATAGTAAAGGCTACTACACGGTGAAGCTCCAAAAGATCTGTTTCACATGATGCAATTGTAAAAGTATTTCTTAATAAAAAATACAATACTTTTTAGTGTTAATTAAAAGTAGGGCGTAATGCTACGTCACGCTGGATCGTTTGCTTTTTCCCTGTACACAGGGATTTGTTTCTGTAGCCATGACAATGTAGCCATGACAACGTTTCATTCAGTAGCCGTAGCTGAAGTCGAAGCATCATGGGAGACGTATGAAAGAAACAATTATCAAGAGAATTCAAAACAACAGAATATGAAGGAAAGTTTACTTGTTAGTTTGTTTAAAGAGAGGATCATTATAATCACTTAGCAGCGGCTGTTTTAGCCGAACATTAAAATTCCAGTTGGGTTCAGACAGAGACACATAAATGCAGGTCGGGTTCGTGTCGGGCTCGGTCACTTCTCTGTCAGGTTCGGACAGAAAAAAAGGGCCTGATCAGCACTCTAGACCCAAAGCAGGTCCAAACATTCTTTATTATAGTCTTGCAAATAAATAAAATGTATTTATTTATTTATAATAAAATTTCACTATAGTCTGTATAGTTACTGAATAAATAAGTCATAAAATGGACGGAATAAAACTAAGACACCACTGGGAAAAAATTTAACAAAAATCTATAGTTTTTTTTTCAAAAATACAGTCTTCAGTCAAAATTTGCTGTAGGTAAGCAGGACTTATATGGAAGAACCACTTTAGTTCTACTATATTATCTCACAAAGAGCAGTTTTTTCCCTAAATACTCTAATATAAAACTACTGTATTTGTAAACAGTTGTATTATTTCGGAAGAAAAATAATATAAAAAATTAGTTTATTCATGACAATTCATTTAAACTTTGGTCACAGACCCACTTGTTTGGCCATTACCCCAAATATACCCCATGAGCCACGAGGAGTGCAAACTTTGGTTTCCTTAATTAAAAAAAACAAACACTTAATGGGTAATGTTACAAAAAGTACAATAGTTAATAGCTCAAATTGTTTAAATGACAACACAATATCAAAACGTCTTTCAATGTATTCTAATCATATTCAGTTCTCCACAAAGTTGTGCAGACTTGTGGATGTGGTTTAGGACAATGTGACAATTGGTAAAACACCATCGCTACAAGCAGCCATTTCAGACGATACATAGGCTGGAATACACAAAGCAGTCATAAACATGTGGACAAAGCCCTGCACATTCACAAATCTGTGCCACTTTAAAGAAGAGTTGGGTGTGGTTTAAGCAGGTTTGTCAGATGTGGGCAATTTGAATGACTATTCAGTTCTAGTATCCAGGTCTAAAACTCTTCCTAAGATCGCTTTATGGCCCTTTAGTTTAAAGAATGTGCATTGTATCAGCTGAGAACAGTAAGTCCAGCAATTCATATACTAAATTTGTTTGATGCCGTAGAACGACTTTTGACTGTCTACAGAACCTTTTAATGTATCATTCTTTAAAGAAGCATTTTTTGTAAACAAGATGTGTTGAATTTCCACATAAATTCAGTGTTCTGCTTCGAGATAATGTGAATCCTAGGAATGATACGACTGGTATGGTGTGCCAAGTAGAGCCGAAGAGCATGCTAGAGAATGTCAATGTTTTAAACCTGTGGTCCCCAACCACCGGGCTGCGGACCGTTACCGCGCCCAACAAAAATACGATCTCAATCTGTAGCATCGAAGTATGTTAGAGACATCAACTTTGCCGGTATTCTGGATGAAAGTCATGGCAGAAAACCCTGAGATCACCACAACAGCACTGAAAACTTATTCTGAAAGGAACATTTATGTGTTACCATAGCGACCAGAGCGAGTGAGGGGCAGAGGACGACGTTACTCTGATCGTTGTTAGCGCATTTCAGAAAGACGCTGCCAATAGTTACATAATTACACAGTGGATTCACGTTTATTATTATATTTTTAAAATACCACAGTTTTGTGTTGGTATATTGTTGTTTTTATCCGTGACAGCTTAATTGCCAGTCCGCGAAAAAATTGTCTGACATTAAACTGGTCCGTGGCGAGAAAAAGGTTGGGACCGTTGTTTTAAACAGGTACAAATTGACTTAGTGAAATATTCAAGCATATGAAATTATAATCACACACCCACCCATATTAGCCAATGCACTGGTGTAGAAAAATTATGCATCTAATAAAATGAAGTGAGTGGAAAAACTGCCAGGGTGCATTGGGTTCAGCCTCATGAGTTATTTTTCATTAATATTTTCATATATAGACATATACATGTCATAATACGATCACTGAATAGTAAAGTGATTAACAGTCAGTTCTTGAAGTCGATGCACTGGAAGGAGGAAAAATATTTAAGCATAAGAATGTGAGCAAGGGTTTAATTGGGCTGGCTAGACGATTAAGTCAGAGCTTCTTCAGAAGAGCAGATCTAGTGGATTGTTCTAGGTATGCAGTAGTTAGTGCCTACATACAGAACGTGATCCAAGGAAGGACATCTTGGGTCATGGGCAAGGTTTATTAGGGCTAGAACGTCTGTTCCGATCCCACAGAAGATATGTAATAAGATATGAAGCTATGCGCTATACACCAGGACACATTTTGGTAAATTTTCAGTACTTTATTCATTTACACAACTTTTTCAGTTATTATGAATTAATAATTTTTCTTCCTACAGACAAGCTGAAATAAGTGGAGTGAATAGAATGTCTGAATCATATTAAAGTACATGTATAACTTTGTGTTAAGATTCTGGAATTCCGTAGCTTGAATAGAATAGTGTAGTTATAAAATATTTTTAGATATGTTCATGAATCACTATTTACTGCTTTCTTACTTTTGGCCCATAGTGTATATGCAGTCTTAGGTAGGGGTGGACGATACAGCCAAAATATTGTATCATGATACTTTTGTACTATTTCCCCAATACTCACAATGTTAATTTTTTCCACCATCTGTTAACTCTAGTCAGATTCAGTTGCATGAAAAATGCATTTTATTTGCGCACATTTTTTGTCTTTTACAGAACACTTGTACTTTATGCTATTTTCTATTGATTTGCAAAACAAGTAATTTAACAGGGATTCCCAAAGTTTTGCTAATGAATTTACTTTTTTTAATTTTATTCTGACGGTTATAATCAGGACATATTTTCAGAGCACCAGCCCTGTCAATGACCCCTCCTCTCTAACGGCAGGAATGCCGCAAAATAAAAATGTCATCTCTGCTCAGTGAGATTGCAATTGTTTTCCAGGCAGAACGCACCCCTGAGGTCTTTGGCTTGAACTTTTTGTGTCTTTCAAAACCCCCTAGTCTACCGGCCTTTACTCCTCCACTCCGTCCAGCCCTCCCTTCTTTCCAGCTCCCTCACCATACAGTAGACTACAATGCGTCGCCCCATGGGGTCCTGCACCCTCACCATTTCATAATTCAGACGGCGGACCCATTGTTGCGGTGCTCTTCTAAAACATACGCTCCAGCAGACAAATTATGTCTTCTTTTTCAGTGAGAAAGAGAAAAAAATGATACACTGTGACAAAAAATCTGATTGGTATTGTCCTAAAACCAGCCAGAGATCATCAGTGCCCGCCCTTTCATTTTTTATAATTACTGCTCTCTGGTGGGTTGCTCTACCTACTATGTCAAAGCTGTTTTAGCAGAAAGCTAAATAATGAGAATTTTTCTGTACAGTTTGCACACACCAGCATAAGGGAACCAATGGTAAGCCACAATAGAATTTTTTGGAAGCACCCTCAGATTTATGGGTCTAGCTTGCTTCTTAACAATAGCTCTTTAGCGACAGACTCTTGGAACATCTGCACGGCTCCAATGGGCCCTTTCTCCTCGCTGACTGATTCTATTAATCGGATCCCGTTTGACGACCTCTGGACCCACCCCACACACACACACGCACACACACACACGCACACTCAGAACCGCTCCAAGCAATTTGTCAAGCAACTTCTGTATTTTAGAGCCTATTTTTGTACTTTTTTTACCATTAGTTTCATTAAGCTTCTTCATTCCTTGGTAAAATTTGTGATTTTTTATTGAATGTGAATATGAATAATTATGTGATTGCGTGGAATGTAACAACAGATTCTGGACCTTAATGTATAATAGTATAAATATTTGTTTATTAACAATGAATATGATTTCAGATTGGAATGTCTTTTTTCTTTTTTGAACAAACCCAATATTTTTCCAAGAATATTCTTGACCGACTTTAGAAATGAGCAGCACCTCTGTTTGTCATAACGAAGACAGAATCTCCAATTTTGGGGATTTCTTTAGTTTGCATTAGACAAAAAAAATCTCAGACTTTTGCAATTGTATTGACCAGCAGCCCAAGTGGAATCTGATGTTCCGACAGATGGCATTTAGCTTTCGAGCCATGCTGGGCTCAGCAGGGCCTGAAGCTTAAGTGGTTAGAGCTGTCAAAAAGACTCTGTGCATCGAATGAGTAGCAAAGTGCAGACTGCCAGCCTGTTCCATTTTGTAAACTTATTCCTGCCCCACCCACACTTTTGTCAACCCAGAGGCCATTTGCTTTACTCAAGCCTTCGAAACCAGGTGGATCCAAAACTGAACATGAGTGATCTACTTTCAAATAGTGGAATCAAGTAAGGTTCACCAGAATATGTACATGTGTACAAAATACGAGATGAATGGAGTCTTGCAAACAGGCCTTGTTGATTCATCATTGCACTTGCATAAACTTGGGAACTATGGAAGTAAATATCTGTATATTTCACTGCCACTTCGCTCAGTAGTCTCCAAGGCCACCACGGGAGGGAGCCATTGTTTAGGACTTCAAACTTCAAACTCTGCTTCACTTGTGCAGTTCTTTAATGTGGTGTTTGAAACAGCACTGACTCCTGACTTTAAAACACATAATCCACCCCCTTCTCACTGCTTAACCTCTAATGTTTTCTCCTTCTCAATTCTTCTTGCAGATGGATTGACCAGGTCAGAAGGTCTCAATCCCCTGGGAAAAGACATGACCTTCTCGACCCTGTTCAGCTTGTGGACAGCAATAAAGGACACGCTTCAGCAAAGAGGCACGTGCTCCCAGCTCGATATCACCATGGTAACCTGAGGAGCCCATCAGCATATCATCTGCATGGGTGATGTTCTTTTGGTTCTGTTTGTCACAAACTGACATTTACGATGGAAGATGGTTTTACTTTGCCAGTAAGTGTTTTTGTCATTTCTGAGCAGGTCTTGTGGATTCAGGAACGTTCTGGAATACCTGGGTTCGAACATAATCAGGAGTTTCTGTCAATATTATTCAAACGTATCATGTACACTTGATGATCTCCTATACCATAGCTACACATAGTGAAGTAGTTAAACTAACTAAGCTTGGATTAGAGTCCAAGGTTGTAGTTTAGGGTTGAGTTTAAGGATCAGATTAACATAGGGTTTAGGTTTAAGGAATGTTGCATTGACTTTCATTGATCCTTACTGAATGGGGTCCTTTAATATGGGGTCATGAAAGGGAGGCCCCTTAACAGTTCAGTGACTGGGTAATCTCTGCAGGCAACTGTGATAGTAAATTAATATCTCACAATCACCTGGAGAGATTGTGCAGTCAGTCTGTGTTGTCCTACACAACCCGAGCTCTGTTTCTCTCTTTGTGAAGTAGACCATCAGGTAACAAAGGACCTGGGCGACTGCAGATTGCCTCTCTGATGGACCACTCTGTCACTGTCTTAATTATTCATGTTCAAGGTGGAAGAGTTGGTACAACTGCTGTTGAATTTGAAGGGTAAGCCAACAGACCTTGCCATTTTTTGCAAACTAAAGCATATCTTACATCCTTAAACATGAGATTTTCCAAGTGTACTGTTATATATTGAACAGTGAAGGATTCTTTACATGGTTAAATGAAGTCTCCATGGTGGAGAACATGTACACTCTTAACTGTAAAGCTGCCAGAAGGTTCTTGGGATGATTGAAGAACTGTTTTAGTTCCATAAAAAGAACTTAAGTTGAAAAATTTGAAAGGTTGGAAAATTGTTAAGGTTTGAATGGGTTAAGAACCTTTAATGTTTTTAAGCACTTCTCTTTTACACAAATGGTTCTTCTGACCCTTTGCGGTACCTTCTCTTTCAGGGTGTATACAGTTCTTGAATGATTCTTGTTCTTTTAGTCAATTCTTTCCCTCTATTTAAAGGTATTTTCTAATGAAATACCACATATTACTAAAGTTTTTGCCTTTTTCTCAAAGAGATGTTCAGAGGTAAAGTTTACCTCAACATTTCTCTGAACGTGTTCCAAAGTTAAGGGTAGTTCTGTGCACTAGTCAAATCTCAGCTGGCAACTGTGAGTCTTTCTTTCAGCTTCTCTCACAATGGCCACTGGGATTATGCTAAGCACAGCGATTTGTCAGCGCCACAGAATCGACCAGCTCGCACATCAGAGCTTGCTGTTTGGGCCCGTTGAATGAAGATGTCGCTGCGATTACAAAAGCATGTCGTTACAAGACTCTCCCTGCATGAGTGGGTTCGTAATGGCCCTTTTCTTCGTATCTATTCTTTATTCTGTAACTGTTTTCTGTTTGAAGTCGTCGAATCTGGAACTGATCGCAATGGGAATCTTACCAGGCCTTTCAGATGTTGATGATACTGCATCAGGAACTGATTGGATGATGCTGAGGGACCATCAGTTCTTGATGCATTGCCTTCAGCATCGAAAGAGACACCATCCAAAGGTTAAAGGCACATTTAGTCCTTCCATATGCATCCTTCTGTTAATGCTTGCCAACTGGTCAGATGTGCTCAGCTTGCTGAAAGCAGTGAATAAAGCAATGAACTGAAAAACATGTGGTTTCATCAATGTCTTTTTAAATTACCAGCATCTCACAATAGAAATAACATCCTGATAATTGATGGCTCTGATCTTCCATTTACTGTTAGCAGGTTAGATAAAGTTATTCCTTTAAAAGTCCTCATCTTAAAGGCCTGATGTGTCACGGCTGATTCTGCAAATAGCAGTTTCCATAGCAAAGCAGAGTCTGTGGTAGACATGGTGATGTAGAATGCACGTAGAGCCGAAGTCTAAGGGCTTCGACACCTCACTCATTTGAACCTAAATGAAGCAAACACCTAAATTATATTGGTGCAATGTACATTTTTAAAAGAAATAAAGAAATAAACTAACACCCCACACTGTAGCTTCGGTTTCTTTCGAGTGAGCTCGATGCTTTTTATCCTTGTGACAATGTTACTGACAATCTATGAAGCGTATGTGAAATCGACCCAACTTTGTTCTGGCTACAAATGCATTTTTAGCGACAAGCTTTACTGTCTATCAGTTCTAACAAGCTGCCCATTTAATTTAATAAGAAAACCTGACATTTTACTTTAAGGAACATATCTGAGTTTATAAACGTTTTGTTCTTTTAGAAAAACCTAAAATAATCACTTCTTTTGTCCTGATTTTCCTTAAAGTATTTGGAGAGATCTCAAATAAAAAATGAGAACAATATTACACTTTATAATTTATTTACTGATTAAAGTAACCCAATATTACATATGACAAAGGAACCTGAACCTGTAGGAATAGCAGTTGATTTGAATCTGAATTTAGAATCAAAACAGGAAACTGTCAAGGTACATGTTTGTGGATGTTATGGCATAAATAAAGGAGATATCAGAGAGAATCAGAAAGAGTTGTGGTATGACACAGATTAAAAAGGCATACAGTAATTTGGCCCCTCTCTTTTGTAGGTTTGCCCACTGACAAAGAAATGAACAGCCTATAATTTTAATTGTAGGTTTATTTGAACAGTGAGAGATAGAATATCAAAAAGAAAATCACATTGTATAAAATATATAAATTGATTTGCATTTCATTGAGTGAAATAAGTATTTGATTCCCTACTAACCATTAAAAGTTCTGGCTCTGACAGAGCGGTTAGATTCTCATAATTTCAACTCATCACCCACATTAAAGACACCTGTGTCAACTAGTCACCTGTATAAAAGACACCTTTCCACAGACTCAATCAATCAGACTCCGACCTCTCCACCATGGTCAAGACCAAAGAGCTGTCTAAGGATGTCAGGGTCAAGATTGTAGCCCTGCACAAGGCTGGAATGGGCTACAAAACCATAAGCAAGAAACTGGTGAGAAGGAAACAACTGTTGGTGCAATTGTTCGAAAATGGAAGAAACACAAAATGACCATCAATCAACTTCAGTATGGGGCCCCAGGCAAGAACTTACCTTGTGGGGTGAGGATGATCATGAGAAAGGTGAGAGATCAGCCTAGAACTACATGGTAGGAGCTTAAGACAGGAACCACAGTCACCAAGAAAACACAAAGTCCACCTGCTCAAGAAGGCACATGGGAAGGCCTGTCTAAAGTTGTCTAAAGGACAGCTAAAGGATTCAGAGAGTGATTAGGAGAAGGATCTTTGGTCAGATGAGACCGAAATCGAGCTTTTTGGCCTCAACTTAACTCATAAAACATAAAATCTTGAATGACAACTTCCTTCTTTTTGCCAGGACACCGAAAATGGGTGTGGATGGGTCCTCCAGCACAACAATGACCCAAAGGAAATGGCCAAGGGAACAAAGGAGTGGCTCAAGAAGAAGTGCATTAAGGTCATAGAGGGGCCTAGCCAGTCTCTGGTCCTTATTTCTAACATAAAACCTGTGGAGGGAGCTGAGGCTTGGAGTTGCCAAACAAATTTCTCTAATCTTTAATGATTTAGAGCTGAAAAGAGGAGTGGAAAATTTCTCCTGCTACTCACAATTCTATGCACTATATACTTTCCCGCTTCTTCAAAGAAGCTCTCCAGCAATGTTTATATTTTACTCATGCAGGCACAAAACAAGTGCAGGAAAGAGAATAGAATTATCAACAGTGTTTTGTCCCACCCCTATTGGCTAATGTTAATGTTCATGAGTCTACCACAGGAAAAACACTAAACAGCAATGGTGTGCATTACATGGCTGAAGTAAGAATGCCCTTGTTGTACAAAAAGAACATTTCTTGCTCTAAACAGTTGCCAAACATCACATAGACAAACCAGAAGGTGATGTAGAACTGATCAACAGCTACTAGAAACATTTAGTTGTAGTCATTGGTGCACAAAGGGGGTTACAACAGTAACTAAATGCAAAGGTTCACCCTTGCCAGTCACAGATATGTAATATTGCATTACCTGCCCAAAACACACGCACAAAGGCATTACTGAGAGAAATAACTAATAATCTAGAGAAGTAAAAAAATATCTCAGTAATATTACTCACAGAAGCCCTGAAGTGTATTATAAATAAATGGTTGAAAGCAGATCTAGCACATGACCTGTGGGTCCAAAATGAATGGGACGTCTACCAAACAACAAATAATGTTTTTACTAAAACTCAAAAAAGGTATATTTAATAAATGATCTCTGTTATATTCTAACTGTGCTGTGGCACGTCTGTTATTACTGTGTGTGTGTGTGTGTGTGTGTGTTTTACTCTTTTCCTAAATTATATGGATATTATTCTTCTTTTGAGCTGAAATCCTTTTGCACTTGCTTATTAAAGCCATCCATCCATTTTCCAAGCCACTTATTCATTTCGTGTCATGGGGAAGCTGGAACCGATCCCAACTGACTATGCGCCAAGGTAGGGTCCACCCGGACAGGAGGCAAACCCATCGCAAGTCAATACAGAGAGAGGCAACCATTCACACACGCACATTCATCATTTAGAGTAGCCAATCCATCTAATCCACAAGGTTTTGAACAGTGGGAGGAAACAGGAGAGCCTGAATGAAACCCACGTAAACATGGGGTGAGTTTGCAAACCCCACACAGAAATACACCTGTGGCCTTCTTGCTGTGAAGTGACCGTACTAATTACTGCACCACTTGCTTATTCTGTATTTATTTATACAGTTAGAAAAGCAAAGCTATGTTTGCCTGAAAATGTACTGCAAATTTGTTTTAGTCTAGTTAAAAAATAAAAAATTAGTAAGGCTTTTGTCTTCAAATGGCATGTCTCATGGAGAAACCAGGGTCTAAAAAAGAAGTGCTGAATTGAAGATGAGTCATCAGACCATCTTGTTTTTTCCTTTTCTTTGAGCCCTGCTTTTGGGCTCAGTCATCTTCTGGGCACTGGCTTGGGTTTCCAATAGGAGCTCTATCATAACATTTGGAAAACTAATGATGCACAATTTTGGTTGCGGCTGACTCCAGAAATGTAAATGAACGTGTGTGGTAATTCTCTGAATGCTGAATAATGCTTGCTGACGACAGTGCTACCTAAGTATTTTCCCACTTAAGTGGGCTCTGACTTGCTACCAGTGTACATTCTCATCTCCTATGGTCAAACAAGTTTGACCTTTTTTTTTTTAACCTTGTTATTGGCCTTTGGTGATTTTAAGCACACTCTAATCCAATCCAACTTTAATAATAAAGCACTTTTACACCAGCACAGGACCAAAGTGATGTACAATAAATAAGAACAAATAAATAAAAATGTATAAATTTGAATAAAAATGAAAGAGTAAATAACACAAGAATAAAACACATGGTACATAATACTTAAAAGTACAAAGAACTAAACATCTCAACATCAACAACTCAATATCTCACATGATGTTGAAAGCCAGGGTGAAGAGATTGGTTTTTAAAAGACATTTAAAAACTGGGAGAGTCAAGTCAAGTCAAATTTATTTATACAGCGCTTTTTACAACTGACGTTGTCACAAAGCAGCTTTACAGAGTTTATAGAATCCGGGTTTGAGTCCCCAATGAGCCAAAGCAACAGTGGCAAGAAAAACTCCCTAAATATTGGAAGAAACCTTGAGAGGAACCAAGGCTCAGAAGGGGAACCCATCCTACTCTGGTCGACACCGGAGAGTGATAAA
Source organism: Lepidarchus adonis (assembly GCA_037576955.1). Classification (NCBI taxonomy): domain Eukaryota; kingdom Metazoa; phylum Chordata; class Actinopteri; order Characiformes; family Lepidarchidae; genus Lepidarchus; species Lepidarchus adonis. Next base: position 1,778,237 of record JBBIGC010000082.1, on the reverse strand, counting down.
AAAGAGAAGAAAATTATGAATAAACAAAATCAGGAGTTCAATGTTAAGAGGCATCTGCAGTTCCTTAGGGGAGATCAGGTAGCTTTCTGTCCATCTCTTCAGTAGGAGTGGGGGTAATCACAGACAATCTTCCTCCTCATGATCTTGGCTGCAGAGTGAGACATGAATCCTGAGCTGGAAGCTCAGAGTAGCTCAGAGTGAAAGTGAGAAAATGAGAGTGAAAGTGTGAGAGACAGAGAGAGAGAGAGATAACATTAGGGATGTTCAATGTTATGGGTTATTTAAAGAAATGGACATTGTGGTCTGAGTGCAGGAGCTCCGGCAAAATTCTCTATGACAGCACAACTATAGGGGAGAACCAGGAGTTAGCACAGACATCAGGGCATCCTGGGTCACAAGACAGCCAACCACTCGACCACCAACAAAGAGAAGAGGCCTGTCTAATATTTAAAGGCAGATTATTCCATAGTTTGGGGGCTGCTACAGCAAAAGCACTGCCTCGTTTAGATTTATGCTCAGCCCGGGGTACACTCAGTAGCTGATTCTCTGACCTCAGAGAGTGGGTGGGTGTATAAGGGTGTAGCAGCTCAGAGAGATAGGATGGGGCAAGGAGGGCTTTAAGAGCAAATAAAAGAATTTTAAAATGGATCCTAAAAGGAATTGGAAGCCAATGTAAAGAAGCTAAAACTGGGAAAATGTGGTCAAACGTCCGAGTGCCAATGCCCTGAAAAGACAAAATTCTTTGTCTTTCATCTTGTGCAAGGGGCAAGGAAAAACTACATTAACCAACAACATCATAGAATTTTTCCCACAGAGCCCAGCTATTATTAAGAGAAAGCAGGTGGCATGGTGGTCATAGTCCAAAGACATGTCAAACAGGTGAGTGTCTACTTTTCATCATGACCCTAAATAGGTTTAGAGGTTTGCAAAATGAATGACTGTGTAGGCTTGCATAGCAAAAGAACTACCAACACATGTACAGTGGAGATTAACTTTTGCCCCAACTGTCAGGATCTTAATCAGGAAGAAGATGCGAGTGCTGAATGCAATAACACTTTTTATAAACACAAGACCACACATGAACCATAACCATCTCAACAAGAACACAAACATGGAAACTTGATGTGTAAAACACAAAAACCAACACAAAGCAAAACAAATATGGGGCTTAAATACAATACACAACACAGAACACCTGGGTGTGGGAGGAGACCAGGAACATAGGACAGGTGAACAGATCAAGTGGCACCAAGTCCTAAACACAAGACTTGATAAACGTGTGGCACTACAAAACAAAATAAACAGACATATCACATGTGACAGGGCGACATGTGACATCAACGGGACGGTTGTTTAGCCTCATGTACAGTATTTGTGCATTTATAGTGTATGTAATGCATTTTTGTCAACTAATAAAATACTATAAATGTCACAATGTCGCTTCCCTTCAAACTCAGTTAGCTTTTGAGTTTTAAAAGTTTTTAATGAATTAAAGGAACCCACCCTTTGTATTTCACTAGTTATGCACAAATGTTCTTGGAGCATTCTTCTTCAAGTGCTACTATTCACACTGTAGCTTCACCTCCATCTGCTGTGAGAAGGAAGAGGATGAGAAGTCAGTAGTGTAATGTGCCAAGCATGCTTTTACCCACATATGACTGCAAGCTGCTGGCACACACAAAAGCAGAGCGCTGTTGCCAAGTGCAGCAGATGTTCGTAAACTAAAACCATCTTGTAAACACTACGGAGTTTATTAGGGCCTAACACGCCCCCAGGCATCCTCGGTCGATGGGGTGGATATCGGCCATCTGCATTCGACTGCAGAAATAGTGGTAGCCTGTTGTACTGATGGGACGACAATACATGAACATACTATTTAATATGAAACGTTTAGCCTCTCAGGTCAGATGTTGGCATCTATTTGTCTAATTGAGGATCTGGAAGATTTGGATAAAAAACATATCTGGATGTTTTCAGAGTCTGGAACATTATTAAGAGATGAAAGTTTAGAAATTGTTGAAATCAAGGCAAGGATGAGGAATCTAGAAATATTTAAAAAAAAATGCTTTTAGACAGTTTTGGTATGCAAAGAAAGATCCCCACCCACCCATTACTGCCAAGGACCTCCAGGACGATTAGGTTGACTCTTTAGTGAAACACTGCCTCAATGTGCAGAACCTAGAGAGATCAGATCTCACACACTTTGTGTTTTCTATTCAGACCCTCCTGAAGACAGTTATAACCTGGATCTGGTGTTTTAGATTGGGGTTGGAGAACTCTGTAGGGTCATAAATCTCCAGAACCTGAGTTGGGCATCACTGATCTAAAGGGTAAACAAACAATTTCTCCCCTTCACTTGTGCTGTCATAGAGAGTTTTGCTGGAGCTCCTGCACTCAGACCACAATGTTCATCACTTTAAATAATCCATAACAC
>JBBIGC010000082.1:1755017-1767501 GCA_037576955.1 Lepidarchus adonis | reverse complement strand
TTTTGTGTGTGAGAAATACTGTACAAAAAATTATTTGTACTCATACTTTGATATAAAAATATATATGCAGCTTGATTCGGTCTTAATGGGTTGTGGAAAAATACACATTATAACATATCGCATATCGGGAAAATTTCTAAAACTAGAGGAAGTACAGAATATTCTTTTTAATGTCGCACAGTGTGGATAGATGAAGTTTTTGAAGGAATTCATGTACAGTCAATGTGGCAAGAGGCGGGGTGGTGAGCTACTGTAATGGATCATGGGGTGGTCGTGGTTACGGCACTGGCTCTCTTTTTTACTGCATTTGTCTGTCATATATGGTAGTAGAATATAGTTGAACCCCTACTAAATGCTTTATGGTAATACTGGACTCCCACGAGAGACATTGGCATTTGCTATATGTGTGCTGCTCGTTCATGTTGCATGTTGCAGCATGCTGCATGATGCTAGCATGTTACTGGCTGTTAATAAAGCCTCTGTAGCATCATTGCATGCATGAGTTAATCGGGCATGAGTTAATAAAGAGAAGCAGTAGCAGCAGCAAACCTTTAGAATTAGCATGACTGAGCACATTCTAGGCTACAGCGCTAACACGGACCCATTTGGCGATCTATAGATGGAGAAATGCATACACTGGACACGTTGCATATTGTGGTGAAGGCGAGAGGCGAGATTGGCAGCTTAATGAGGTAAATAACATGGAAGGAAATCTGTTCTGCAGCCTTTCATGGTGAGAGGCGAAGGTTGGTGAGATAACAGGGTGGGGGCAATCTAATGGGATAAGTTTGTATAAGTTTGAAGAAAGCTTACAGACTCTCCACACAATTCTACACTAATTCACACAAAGTTCTACATTCATTAAAATGTTTTATTTTATTATTTTATTCTATCCAAGCCATGAGCATGAATAACCATTTACAAAAATAAAAGACTCTTCTGTTAATAGAAGTAATTGTTCTGCATCGCCATAGGACTTCCCAAGGATAAAATGTAGTGCAGGGCTAATTTTCATGGTAGTGCACATGAGTAACCTGAGTAAGCACTTAACTGTCTCCGGGTTGGCAGCAATAATAACATTAATGTATTGTTATTAAATAAAATCACAATCACTCAGTATAATTATCATATACCAATCAGCCACAACATTTAAACCACAGGTAAAGTGAATAAGAATTCTCTCATTACAGTGGCATCTGTGCAGAGGTGAGATATATTAAGCAGCAAGTTAGTTCTTGAAGTTGATGTGTTGAAATCAGGAAAAATAAAGATTAGAGTGACTTTGACAAGGACCAAATTATGACAGCTAGAAGACTGGGTCAGAGCTTCTCCAAAACAGCAAGTCTTGTGGAGTGTTCCTGGTTAGTACCTACTTAAACTGGTCTAGGGAAGGACAACTGGAGACAGGGTCATGGGTGGCATGTTAGTATCAGAATTGGACCATGGCACAATGACAGGATGTGGTCTGGTCTGATTGCTAGGTGTGTGCTTTACTTATCTGGGAAAGAAAATAAAAGAAAATTGAGGAACCAAAAGAACCAGTGTGATGCTCTGAACAATGTTCTGTTGAAAAGCTTGGGTCTTCTAGAGAACTTGGGATTTATGTGAATGCTATTTTGACACGTACCAAGTACCTAAACATTGTTGCAGTCCATCTTTCAGCATAGCAATGTGCCCTGCCACACTGCAAAAAAATGTTTAGGAGTGGTTAGCACAACATGACAAAGAGTTCAAGGAGTTGTCTTGACCTCCAAATTCCCCAGATCTCAATCTGACTCGAGCATCTAGGAGATATACTAGACCAGGTAATCCCAATGTTGCTCCTGGAGGCTAAATTGTTTATGTGGTTTCTCTCTAATGCACTTGGTCCAACTAGCCAGCTTAGTTGAAGTGAGTCTGATAAAGTAGGGGGAACACTAAAATGGGCAGGGCAATATAGCTCAAGGTACATGATTTTAACACAGTGTTAAACAAACTATTGCTATTCCTGTCTGAACAGGTCAGAACTGTTTTGGTGTCATAAGTGGGATTCTACACGATACACGACATTAGGCAGGTGTTTTAATGTTATGGCTGATTGGTGTATAGATTATTATAATAGGAAAACAGTAAAGAAAATCTCATTTTACATAGTTGCAAAGCAAATGGTTATGCAATAAAAAACAACATTTTTGTACAGAGGCTACGGAGATGACTGAGCCTTTATACAGCTGTCAGCCACAGCTTTGGAAAAAGCTCTTAAAAAGGGTAAATAAACAGCAAATCTGACTAAAGAAAAGTCTAACATATGACAGTCATTCCACTTCCACTACGCGTTGCTTGCTGTGATTATGTTTTATGTTGTCTGTAGACTTCAGTATTTGATTTGTGTTTATAATGTCCATGATTGCCAAACTATTTCATCAAAGAAAATAATTGATCTGTGAATAAAATATGTTAATTATTTCATGTGAATTGGCCTTCATTTAGGATTGAAGGCAAGAATGGACTGAACGGTTTAAGACTCCAGGCAGGAGCAGGATAAATGTTGCCAGTTTTTTTATCATATGCAATGAAATCTTGAGAACAAACTTTTGTCCAAGCAGAAATGAATCTTTATTGTACCAAAAATGGTTCTTTGACTTTGAACAATGGAATTTTAACTATGTAATTAAATATACAGTTCCTTGCATAGGTTCTATGTTAAATGGTTCTCCGTTGTCATTACAAAATAACCTTTTAAAGAACCATTTTTGATGGCACAAAGAGTTGTTTTAGCAATGCCACAGACATACCACTAAAGAAACATACTTAAAAATAAAATTGGTTCACTTGAATGGAATATCTAAAGGAGTGCTTGATATCTTGCAGAGTGTGAACAGTGTGAAGAAATTCCCCCTTTTTCCTTTGTTTTGGTAGACATGAACGAGTGTGAAACAAGCCATGAATGCAGCGAGGAGGAGATGTGCTGGAACTATTATGGAGGCTACCGGTGCTACCCCAGAAACCCCTGCCAGGAGCCTTACGTGCGTACATCTGAAAAGTAAGTCCATCTGGCAGTGTTCTCAAAACCAGATGCATTTGTAAAGGGCAAGTTTTTCATGTGCTATGACAACCTGGACTCAAGATGGAAATGGAAATTGTACTTACCAGAAACACTGGAATATTTTCCAAAATGCAATAAAAACACAAATCTGTGCTATGGTACTTTGCATTAAAATTTATTTAACTGACAACAGTACAAAGAAAATATTTTTTATAAGGTTTTACTGACCAACTTCCTTGTATTTTGTTAATATACACAACTTTATGATTTGAAGACTGTAACACACTTAACAAAAGTTGCCACAGAATAAAATAAGAGTTCAAGGTGTTCAAGTAACATTGGAAGGCTCCACTTTAAGCAGACAGATTGGTAGAAAGTGAGTATCATGATTGTTTATAAAAGTACAGTCCATTAAAAGGATGGTTTGTGGCTCACCTCTTTGTGCCACAATTCATGAGAGAATTTTTAGTCAGTTTAAAAGGAACAGTTCTTAAAGCAAGATTTGCAAGAATTTTCAACATATACAGTATGTAATATGAAAAAATTCAGAAATATCTGAGTGAATAAAGGGACTGAAAATTGACTAAAAGACTGGGGCTGGGCTCAGACGAGTCTGTATTTCAGCTTGTTTTTGGAATGCAATTCATTCTTTGTGCCAATGATGAAAATGACAATCCATATTGCTGTCAGCGGCAGATACAAAAACCAGCATCTCTGATACCACGGATACCATTCACTACTGTTGACTTTGAGGTGTATATTAAGGTTTTAGAGAGACATATGTTGCAATCAAGGGGACATCTATTCCTGGGACATCCATGCTTTTTTCAGCTGAACAAAAGTTCTGCATTCTGCATAGACTTTTGTCTGTTAAATAAAGGTACTCATTATATGACTCCTTAAATACTGGCTATATTTACTGTTCAATATGCTCTTCTCAATAGTTCACATACAAATGTTCCTTTAGCTTGAAATTCGCTTAGGACAAAGCATCAGCCAAATCAATAAATGTAAAATGTAAATTAGCTGTCAGTGCACTCATTTGATATGTAGACAGTGTGTTTTAACATCAAGACAAAAGCCAAATTGTTTCAAAAAATCATTTGGAAAAAATGACAGTGCAGTTAACTCTTAGAACAATACCTTGTACATGTTCTATACAATGATAGACTCATTGTACCTCACAAAATGCACTGATTTTACACAATGACAAACTACAATCACAGAATTAAATACAAACTATATTCCACTGTGACGCTAAATAAACATTGTAGCAAAATTATGTATTTTCAACTTAAGTTTGATTGAGTGCTCTGACAAAATGTTCTTGTAGGGAGAGCATGAACAACTCAATTATTAGTAGTAGTGGTGACTAGAACCTACTAAATGTGTAAAAATGTGTCTGCTTTCTGTTCTAGTCGGTGTGTCTGTCATTCCACTTCTGCATGTCGTGGCATTCCACAGTCCATCGTGTACAAGTACATGAGCATTCACTCGGACCGCACTGTACCAGCAGACATCTTCCAGATCCAAGCCACTAACATCTACCCCAACACGCAAAACACCTTCAGGATCCGAGCTGGCAACGAGGGAGGAGAATTCTTCCTCAGGGTGAGTTATGCATTTTAAGTGGTTTAAAATATTTAATTGCACTGTTTATCCATTTTCACTATTAATTTTATTTATTTATTTTATTATATTTATATTAAAGCGTTTTTAAAATGTTTTTAAAGCGTTTTTAATGGATTTTTGGATTAACTCCAACTCCAACTCCATTATTGTATCTATGGTGTACCGTATTTCTCCAATAATAAGCCGCGGCTGATAACTGAGTTTTACAAGCCTGGTATTGGGTGCGTCTTGTTTAAATAGGGTATCTTAAAACATGAAAACGGATTCCCTAAAAGTATAATTCACTGCACAAAAATACGACAAACCCAAATGATTCGTTGAATTTAAAAGTACTGCTTTCCACAGCGACGAACAATTCAAAAAGCAACACAAAGCGAAGATAGATCAGTGTTGATGTTCTGTCACTTAATCACCGCTACTGCATCCAGCTTCTCAAACTTTTCAGGCCTTTGCTAAATTAAATTACATCCTAGTATATAATACAAGCTGTGAAAAAGCTCAATTTAACAGAAATAAAAGGAACAGAAGTTTATTGTTGGCTGGGAAATAATGAGTTTTTCATTTTTATTTAAGTGGAGGGTGGGGTTATGGCAGTACAGCAATGTCAATCATTCATCTACATGTAAATTTTTTACACTGAAATGCAAAAATTATGAGGCTTCAAATCCTTCAAAATCATATGCGTAAACATCATCGTTGTCTCTGAACAGCTCAATGTCAATGACATGCATTTGTCACCTGTATGGCTCCCAGATTTTGCAGGCGTTGCTTGATACCAGTAAGCTCAAAATGTTATCAGTTTAATTGTTCATGCTTAACTACGGTATAATGTTTCTATCTGTATAAAGTTGCCAAATTAGATGCTTTTACATTTGTGTCCACATACTTCCGGCCTTATTATATACTTTAGGAATCATTAGGAACAGTTATTACTGATTTAACATGATTGAATTCCATCATTAATTTAATAACGTTTTCTTGCAGCGTTCCAGTAATGCCAGTGCTATGTTGGTGTTGACAAAGTCCTTAGAGGGCCCTCTGGAGCTGATCGTGGATCTTGAGATGATCACTCACCACACCATCACAAGCTATCGCACCAGCTCATTATTACGGCTCACCATTGTTGTAGGACCCTATGCCTTTTAAAGGTTCCCATTATTGTCGCTTCACACATTTAAACATATCCAGTATGCTACATTGTACCTTCCAACTGCAACAATGGTGATAAAGATATCCCAACCATATAGAAGTTGCAAAATATGTGATTTCACCTGATCTTAGAAAAGCTTAGAGGCCTTGTCTTAATATTGAGTTGTTTGACTGGTCTTAGACAGAATACAGTGTAAGATATTAAGACAAATATGTTTTAAAAGAATGCAAATAGTTGCTCCATGGAGACAGAGTAGCGAGATCTTGTAGTGAAATATTATCATTGCTGCTTTTTCCTTGTTGAAATAAATGCAGCAAAAAATATTGAAGAAAATATAAGAAGAATTACTTTCCTTTTTCGACATTTCCACATAATTAAACTGTGAAGTGGCTTGATATGAAATGGCCCATTTTGGAGAAACCTACCAATTCAAAATTGTTTAGTGATGATAATAGGTAACTAGGCAATAGGAACACACTAAAAGCTTCAAATTGTGTAATCTTTCTTATACAACATGGTCTGTTTTAGCTTCAGGACTGTTAATAATTAGGATAGTCAATATTAGATAATTATATCGTTTATCTAATTAGTTTAAGGTTTCTTTATTGTCAATAATAGCTGTGTACACAAACTTAGTGAGGTCAGTTTTTCTATGGACCATGGTGCAACACAACACGATACCAGTAGGCTTCCCTGAGAGATTAGCATTGCACTTTAGGTAGGCTTTATAATTTTCAAAGCACCACTAAGTCCGTTCGGCATACAACAACAACCAAAATAGTACCCCGAAAAGATTTTATGTAGATTATTAATGAAAAAAGACAAACGAGACAAAAGATACTTGCATTACAGACATAGCAACCCATTGTTCTTGTCACAACCACTAAAGAATTTTACATTGAATCCCTCTTGACTATTGAATTATGCAGAATACTTGGGAAAAATGGTGCAGTTCCCCTTAAATTTTAAACTTTTTGGTAATAGAACTGAAAAATACATCATAATGTGATAATATTATGCTAGTCACATTAATCAGTTTAAAGCAGTAGTTAATTATTATTAAAATGATACTTCTGTTTTAATGTGCGTTGGGTATGAAGAATGGAATCAATATCTTCCTAAATTCACAATTCTTCAGTGCCCCATGTATGTTCTAATAACTTTTCCCTTTATGCAGATTAAGGAGTAGTCTATAAGACTTGCCTGAGGGGGACTAACAGTTATATGTTCTGCTGTGTTTTCTACCGTTGTTTATGTGGTTGGATGATGCCACTTTAATAAACCCAGATTAGTTTCTTATTCCTACACCGTAACTACTCTCAGCGGCAAACAGGCAGCAGGGCCCGAGAACAAACCAGCCAAGAAATGATGGCAATGCTGCGGTCTGGCAGGGCTTATGAGTGTTTCACACAAATGTTCAGAATGGGCTAATGCAGTGGAAAGCGTTTGATATTGGCTCCAGTGGGGTTACCCTGGAAAAAATCTGCTTGTGTTCCTCGTCCAAGCCATGCAACACTGCCATCATTGCATGTTCTCTGAAAAGTTCTGTTGATGAATTCAATTTAGTGCATACAAAAGCAAGGCATCCAATGTTTTATTACAATGTTACAACCCAGTTTATGTACAGCAGTAATGAACCGACCTGAAACAATTCATTGCATTTTGTGCTTTTAAATAATAGCCACTGGTTTTCAGTCTTCAAGTGGATGCAGCAGATTGTGTTTATAACTGTAACTACTGTAGAGGACAAATAGTTCAACTTCCACAGTCTAACATGCAGTGCCTTATATACAAATACAGTAACTGCAATAGCTGCATTTTTGTATATTCTCAGTGCCACTCAGTTTAAGAATGAGAAGATCTTCTGAGATGCTCTCTTTATTTAAAATGGTTTCTTATGGTTTCATACATAATCATAAATATTTTGTACTCTGAAGCAGAAGAGGATTGTAAAGAAATAAAGATTATATTTAAGTTTAATATCAGGCTCTGCTTCCTTTTTTTATTGAAACTACATAAAATTACACAATCAGTAGCACAGTTTATATTTGCGTATAGCTGGCGATGTTAGCATTGTATAATTTCTCCTGTTACTCATAATTTAAGCTTCAGAAAAGATGAAATCTTGAAAGATTTTGCTCACAACTTGGTTACTAACATGCTTGAGCTGTTTATGCTCTGCAGAAAGAACCTGTCTTGACATGTTTTTGCACTGGCAGCCAAATCGTAATCTTTAGGCAAAATGAAAGCAAAGCTCTTGGAAAAAAAAAATACACACTAGAAGCTTTATTTCTTTTGTGACTTCTAAGGGTTCAGAGCTCGATTCAGAGCAGTGTTGATCAGGATCCACCTGGGTGTCTGTTTTCACCACAGCCTGATGCAAATATGATGCTTTCAATAATCCAGGTTTAGTTTACCAAGGCAGGAACTGAGTTTGTTTCAAAACTGATTTGATTATTTGAACTCAATGCTTCATATAAGGCAAACTTCACATTGATAGGAACGAGCATATGAATAAGAAAAATACAACTACATCTTTGTATCACTGTGTCAAGTAATGTGACAGTACAAAAAGTTAACTGATCACTCTCTAATAATATCACATGAGTGTCACAAAATCCAAATATGAAATAAGAGCTGACAGCAAAGGAGGAACCTGAAACAAGGTGGAGATAGAGTGTGTTAATGTTAATGTTAAGAGTCCCTCATGAAACATCTGAATACCTTGCTTATATCTGGAAGGTAAAAATTTTGCTTATTCACAAGTTCATGAATACAACATGAAAACAAGTAATTACTGAATATTTCTATATTTTAATAACAGTTTATTACAGCTTCAGTTGTATTTATAACATTATATTTACTGCTGAGGTGTGTATGGGTAGTTGCTTGTGTGATTGTGTGTCTCTTTAAAGGGGAACATAAAGTCAGTGACATCTTTGGTTGCAATGCTGGTTAGTACTGATTAGGATTAAGCTTAGGATGTTGTAAGAGATAAAGTGGCAGTAAATGCACTAAAGTAATGAGTACACATACTAAATAATGAAAGACACATTTCTGTTAAATGCATCTTCTGTACAATTTAGCGCAAGTCATTTACGTGAACGTTGGTTCTCAGCTGTTGGTTCTACTGCACAGTATAGTGTCTTTCCTGATCTTACATGCCAAACTGAGCTAATCAGTAATTGCAATCCCTTTACAGTATAGGTCAAAACTCATAAATCTAACAGAATTGAAAAAAACTAAGCAACTTCAGATTTTTTCTATGGCCACAGTCTAAAAATGACATATTTATAATTTCCCAGGATTGTAATCAAGACCCCTTAACCCAAACTTGCATACCTGATTTTGGTAGCAGAGTACTTGTCTTGGCTAAGAAGGGTTGCCAATTGAATCAGGGAATGTTGCAGAAACATAAAACAGATTTCTAAATGCTGAAGCCCTGAATGGAGTATTGTTTCATTAATCCTCATGAAACATTACAGAGTTTCTTACATGAACATCTATCACAATTTTTCCCTTAAAGAATTCACCACCTCACGCCATCCACAATCTAACTGACAATTGGCCTGTGGCCAGTTAACAAGAACTAATTTGAACCAGATCTCTGTCAGTTTGCAATGATAAAATGCCTCCCTCATTGTAAGTGTCTAATCATGGACACCCACTGGGTCTGCTTAGACTTAGCTCATGTTCATGGCAAAGACTGAAAGATTGGGAGGAGCCGATCTCTGCTGGGTGCAACTCCCATGGAGGAACATAGCCAGATCCCACTCAATCATCCAGGGTGTGTCGACCATCTCTCTGTTGCCTTGAGTGAAACGTGATCAGTCACTGCCCTCTTAACTTGGGCCTATGCTTGTGCTTGCCAAGCATTATTTGGTGCTCCTGAGACTGGGAGACAGCTGCACTGGGTCGCAGGAGAGAGAAAGAGTTCTTCCCTCTGAATCATCTCCTGCCCAATTGTATTTATCTGAGTTAGGTCATGACAGAACCACTGGGCTATAAAGATGGAGCCAGGAGGGAAGGGCTAAGAAAGAGCGATGTACTGGAAGTGCACATTGCTCTTGTGCCTAGGGGAAAGACAAAGTGGAGTCAGCTCATACCTGCTCATACCTTACAGAAAATGGGAATGCATGAATTTCCTTTCACTGTTACTACTCTCCATCTAGCACCATTTTCAAGGACCACATGCTGAGGCTGGAAGCATATGCTGGGTGTTGATCGTATGATGGCAGCTTGTTCAGAAAAATGCTGAATGTCCAGATCCATAAAACATTTTTTAATTTAATGGAAAAAGTACACTAAGACTTTCCATTACATGCACTAGCCACAATATGAAATCTCTGAAGACTTTTGTAATGCTTAGCTCTACTGCTAATTCAGAGATGTTTTATGTAATCAGACAGGAAAGACATGCACCCGAGTGCTTTCCTGGACTTCAAGAACTATAAGGGACATTGTGATGCCAAGATTCTAGTCTATTCGTCAGCCAAGGAGAGGATTACAGCAACCCAGTGAAGGCACGCATTTGCCCAACTTCTCATATACACAGTAGGCAGTTAAATTAAATATAAATATAAATTAAATATAAAAATATTAAATTTTCCACTTACTTCAGAAGTAGTTGATCTGCCAACTTCCAAATGCTGATATTTAGTGTAGGACTTGATCTACCAGCCTAGCATTGCTGCCAATTAAGTCAAAAGTCACCCAAATAATTCCTGTCAACATATTCCCAGAATCAAGCTACCAAAATCGATCCAAAAAAAGTTGCATAGCCACGGACCAAAAAGAATGCCCAGACTTACCCCTATCCGACTACATCAGTGCCTACTATGGGTATGTGAGCATCAGATCTGGACCATGGAGCAATAAAAGATGGTGGCCTGGTCTGATGAATCACATTGTCTTACATCAAGTGTATGGGTATGTGTGTCGGCAGATGCTCTGGGCGATTCACTGCTGGAAAACTTCCAGGTCCTAGCATTCTTGTGGATGGTAATTTGACACGTACCACCTAAGCATTGTTGCGGACCACCCCTTCATGGCAGTGATCTCCTGATGCCACTGGCCTCAACCCTCATTGATGTGCTGTAGGATACAGTGTGACTTATTATGAGAATAAAATGGAACAAATTCATTTAAAAACATCCTACTATGATGTAAACCACACTGTAACTGGAAGTTGCTTTGAACAAAAGTGTCAGCCAAATGAATAAATCTAAAAAATGTAAATGTAAATGTAAGCCTCTGCCATCTTAATGAAGTGCTGACCACAGCAGACTTGGGGATGCATTTACAGAAAAGATTTAAATGATGGTTGACTAACATTACCTTGCAATGTTAGCCATGCAGCTCCAGTGCTAAGTTATTATAATAAATTTGAGCCAAAAATTTTGGTCTTGGCTGAGGAAATACATTTGGGGTAAATAGAGTACTGTGTACGTTTGTGTGCACTATTTTGAATGTTTTTTAATAATTGTATAACTGCATTAACTTTAAAGAGTAATATTTCCAGGATATTTCCAGTTTTCGGCATCTTTTTTGGCTTAGGGCAGCACGTTTGCTACGTCTGTATTCGGCCTTGGCTCAGCCGGATCTACTTTCCACTTGGCAGAGGGTGAACACGGGTGTGCTCCAATGTTTATGTTCCCCCCTGCACATGGGTCCCATTTTTCAGTTCTGCCCTGACTGTGATGCCCATGAATGAACACGTTGATAATCAACAATGTAAATCAGAAAAGGTGAGAATCTGTAAACATATGGCTTTGAGACTGGGAAAACCTTAGAAGACATTTATTTGAGCAAGAATGTCTTTCAAATATCTCACAAATACACACAGCTTCTTGTCTGTTCTAGTGCTATGGTGTGGTACAAGCATGACATGCTGGCACCATTCGATTTAAAGCATCAGAACATTTGCGGTCTGGCACCTGAATAAAAAGCTATTTGAGTACTTATACAGTACTGGTGTAAATATACACACATGGCTGACAAATTACAGGAAAAACCAACAAAGTGTTTTAAGGAGGTGTTGGACTATCACAAGCTGCCAGGAGAACTGCAGTATGCCACAGCAAATCAGTGGAACTGTACTGGATTGAAGAAACATTGCTCTTCTGAAAGATATTTCCTCAGCTGGTGTTGAGGAACAGCATGGCCTCAATGGGATTGAGATCTTATATGAAGATGACCCCTCGTACCCTGTGAATGGGGAATTTCCATTCTAGAGTTGAACTCCAGAACAGAAAAAAGTCATCATAAGATATTTAGAAAAATAGTATTGATAGTTCCGTAAAGCAGGGGTGCAATCACACCTGGCTCAACTCACCTGTTAATTGTTAGGTTCAGGGAGTGTGTTCGAGGTGAGAAACTATCCAGCTGTGAGGAACACTGCCCCTCCGTGACTAGAGGTGTCCACTGTTGCTCTATGGCAGTGGTCCCCAATCTTTTTCGCACCACGGACCAGTTTAATGTCAGACAATATTTTCACGGACCGGCATTTAAGGTGTTGCGGATAAAAACAACAAAAATAAAATGATACGACCAACACAAAAACTGTAGTATTTTGTAAATATAATAATAAACGTGAATCCGCTGTGTAATTATGTAACTTTATTAGCAGCGTCTTTCTGAAATGCGCTAACAACGATCAGAGTAACGTCGTCCTCTGC
>JBBIGC010000082.1:1733469-1744795 GCA_037576955.1 Lepidarchus adonis | reverse complement strand
AACTCTGTAAAGCTGCTTTGTGACAACGTCAGTTGTAAAAAGCGCTCTATAAATAAATTTGACTTGACTTGACTTGTATTTATGATCTCCATGGTACAAAATGGCAAAAAGTATGTGGACAACCCTGTCTAACCACACTCATTGCTAAAATTGAGCTCATAGTCATGCAATCTCCACAAAAATACACTGTCAATAGAATGTATTATAATAAATAACTGTCATATCCAATGTAAATCGAATCGAATTTCTGCCATGCTGGCTCTGCCTTGGTCGATTGCAAGTTGACACATAAATGGAAGCTACCAGGAGCAACATCAGCTCAGGCACAAAGCAGCAGAGTGAGTTGCATTTCCTCTGCATCATTTGACACGGAGTTCCAGAATACCACTGGAAGCAACAGGAGCTTCATAAAAAGGGGTTTTCATGACCAAGCAGCTGCAAATGAGCCAATGATCACTACACACAATGCTAAGCCTGGAGTCATGTAAACCATAATGCAACTGAAGCTGTGGAAATAGGTCCTGTGGACTGATGACTCATGCTTCACTATGTGGCCGTCTGGTTGCCTGACAGTTGCCTGAGCTCAACCTAAGTCGGGGGTGTCCAGCACTAGTGTCCAGCACAGTTTGGTGATTTCCCTGATCATCTCACCTGTTAATTGCCAGGTGTGAGAGGAATGCAACAACCAAACTGTGCTGGAAATGACTCTGGAGAACCCCTGACTTAAGTGACCTTTGGGTATAAACGGCAAACCAGGCCTTCTCGCCCAACATCAGCGCCTGACCTCACAAAGGCTCTTTTGACCCAATCCTGGTGAAAGCCTTCCTCAAAAAGCAGAGTCTGTTATAGCTGAAGAGGATTGGCCAACCTAATATTAATGCCATGCTTTTGGAACGGGATACTCAAAAACCTCATACAGGTGTCCACATACTTTTGACCATATACTGTACCTTTACGCATTGGAGCTTTTTGGGTGTAGGACCAGACGTGGTCTCTGAGAGCATTATACCCTCACTTTCCACTTTTAGATCCTCCTACTCTTACCTGCAATTACTGGCCATTTTATCAGAAACACCTGCCATACAGTAGCTCTTTATAAGTTACCGTCTGTACAATGTACCGGCCTCCTTTATCACTGGAAATGGCCCAAAATAAACCACTCTCCTGATATTTAGCACACAGCAGTCGCATTAACATGTGATGCTGCTATGAATACACACAGCATTGTACACACATCAGTGTAATGTCCAGCCACGAGCAGCTGTGTGATCAGAAACTGACCACTGATGAAACACTGGAGAATAACTGACCCATCAACAGAAGGGGTTTTGGCCTTTACTTGTAAACCATGGTTTCAATCCCTTGCAGCTGCTTAGCTTTACGTTGCTATGATGAGAAAAGTCCACCACCCATATAACATGCTCTGTGGTCTTTTCCCATTGACGTCTGATAAACCGAGCAGTATTACATGGGTTACGGTCAATAAGTGAATCTACAAGTGCAAGTCCTTGGCAGGTGTTTCCAATTAAGTGGCCAGTAAGTGTATCTACAAGCAGGTGGATGTAACGAAGCCTAGAACTCCGGTAAAAAAAAAACTCTTTTCAACACTCAGCACTTGACTTTTGTGACCAGCAGGGGGCAACATACTCATTTGCAATGAATGAAAGATTGATACATTTCTGGGTTTCCTCTATTCTTTCCTAGTAAAGACAGAACATTCAAGCCTGTTTTACTCCCTGGCCCATGGCAGAAACATTACTGATCATAAAAAGTGAAGAAAACACTACATTTACAGAGTAATGTTTGATGCAGCCATGCTTTGGAAGTGTGCATTTCCAGCCCTGGTCCTGGAGTCCTTTTCACTTTCACTCCTCCCTTCGACCAATCACCTCATTAACAGCCCCTTTCCCAGCTGTAAAGGTGTGTTAAAGGAGGCAAGATACTAAAAGACACTAAAATATACTAAAATAGGGCTGCAGGCCTCCAGGTTTAGGGCTTGGAAACAGCAACTGTCTTAACTATATGTTTATCAATAAACTCATTTTTTTCCCTTTTTTTTCCTTCCCCCCTATGTGTGTGTTTTCATTGTAAAGCGACCTTGGGTTTATGAAAGGCGCTATATAAATATAACTTATTATTATGATTTATTTCAATCATATTGTTAAACTCAAACTGGTGTAAAAATGTACAGACGCTATAGACAGTAGAGCTGCTGTCACAGTCTGTACTTTAAGGCATAGTCAGAAACAAATGTGCCTATCAATGAATTATTTTCCTTCCACCTTTCCTATCTTAGGTTTTTTAGTCTGTTGCTGCCCTCTAGTGGCGGTTCATAAAACTGCAAAAAGGTCTAGTGAGTGTTTGAGTCATGAATTACAAAAATATCTCAGCACAGCTTGTTTCTGCCCATAATCCAGCAGTGTTTAAACAATTTCATCTGAATAATACCCCATTTAACTGCCTAAACTAAAATAACCCTGCCGTCTGTTTCTCATAGTTTTCTAATAATCATTTGTAATAAAGTAGAGGAGATGCCAGGTAAAGTTAAAAGTGCTGATTTTGGAACTTGTTAGGGATGACCCTCTCAAACTCACATTTTATCTCTGTGTCCAGATGGAAGAAAGTTTCTGAAAATCAGTTTCTTGATGTCACATCAACCTGACTTGTGTTTCTTGTTACGATGACTCGCCTGTGATATAAAGAAAGAAGTGTCGGGCAAAGAGTGTGAGGAATTTTACAGATTCACTGCGTCCTTCAATCTCAGTTTTCAATAATGTAATAGCTCGGCAGAAACAAGGATCTGACCAAATACGTCTCAAGAGAACAACTTTCTTAATGAAGAAACATTTAATTTGTCATTTTCTCATTAAAATCACATGCAATGTAAAACAGTTAATCATGTTTTTTTAATTTCCAGTCATTTGTAAAAGTTTAAAACAATATGCTTTCTTGATTTTCAATTTAATTTGAATATATCATACGTTATGGAACAAACTAGAATATTGCGTTTCCTTATTTACATTTTATAAAACAAGAAAATGAATAAAATTAAAATAATTGTTAATAATGTAAATATTTTTTTGCACAGGCCATATTTTGTTTAAATTAGCAAAAAACATTTTGCATGTCGCACTCATACATACAGCGATTTGTGGATCCATCACTGGCTGCCTTAAATTTATTATAATTATTTTTTACTTGCGTTTGCTATAAGCAGAGTTCAAACGGAAACTAGTTGGCGAGCGGAGCGGACAAACACACTCGGCTCTATACAAGGGAGACAGACAGTGCCATTCGCTCTCTTTCGTTTGGAAACTTCATTATGGCTCCCAAGTGTGAGGCCGAGTCTACAGTAAAGATCAGGAAACGTTTCACTTCATTACTGCTGTGGATGTGATCTACGTGTTTTTTTTACCTGTGAGCTCGCTGCTAACAAACTACGACTCCCAGAAAGCAACTCTTTCCACCTCTTTTCCACCCATATTACCCACCTGTTTTACCACATTAACCACAATGCATTGCTCCCCATGAAACACATCACATCCCACAACAGATGCTGACTCGTGTTAGCGATTATCCCGCTACTCCATGTTTAATAAATACATCATCATTACATGCATGAGTTGAGGAACAGAAGCCCAACGTAACTCAAAGACCCTCTGTAATTGTGCACAAATAAATAAAAGTGTTCTCTGTTGAGTATGTGCACTCATCCGCATAGTATTTAACAAAGGACACACAAACTTTTGCTAATTATTTATAATTAAGTCATTAATAATGTATAATTAATGTAATTAGTGTAAATAACGAAACAGAGGAGCGTTGTAGAGAATTCTGCTTTTTTACAGCTTCATTTGCTAAATTTGCCAAGTGAGTAATGAAAGTGATGAAGGTGAATTCTGGATTTCCAGGTGACATTATGCTCCACATTAAGGAATATGAAGCGTGATACACAGGCCAGTGACTTTCTCATTACAAATCATTCAGACAGACATGTGTCAGAGTAGGATTTCCTGACTTTATTCTTTGGACAGTGGTGATAGCAGACATTCAGTACAAGTCTTTTGTCACAGCTGTGAAATTGTACCGAATGCCGGAGACCAGTTATAGAACAAATACTGTTAGTTTAACATTAGATCAGTATTAGGCAGCATTCAAAGCAAGAAAGCCAAGCACATTTCATATTTTATATTTACCTTTATTAATGTCATTACATCCTTTGCATTTATACATAGACTTTCTTTTACACAAGTTATATGATCATATCTGTATATGTATATATGTACATCTTAATTCAACTACATTTACACCCTGGAGATGTGACACTGACGTGAAACACTGAGCGTGTGAATGACGAGCTGTTGTTGAAGATGAGTGAACGACATTCATGCTTTAGGAAACAATCTTTCAGCAGCAGCGGGATTTCACTCACGTCCCTTTTCTAAAGCTGAAGCATCGAGAACACAGAGGGCTTCCTCGTCGTATCCAATCGGCTGGCAAGGTGACATTCCCAACCTGCCTCAATTTCCAGGTGATTGATCGTTTTCTGTCACCCACACTAAAAGGCACCAGCAAACCTGCTTTGGCCAGCAACAGGGAAAGTTCTAGCAATTTCCATCCTAATAAACCCTATTAGTCCACAGAACAGACTGCGTTGTGTGTTTACACAAGAAATCTTGTTTTAAATCTCCGATTGCGTTTGTCAAATGCGGTATATTACACGTTTCTCTGACTGAAGGGGTTGAAGGAGTCCAAATCAAATCCAAGCATGAACCTCTAGTGTGTAGACAACATCTTCAGATAAACCTGAGTGTATCTGAGTCAGCATGAGCATGACAATGAAACAAACGATGAATAAAGCTCAAACGAGGAAGAGGGAAAACCTCCCAATCATACAAAATGGGTCAAGTGTGTAAGTACAGAAGGTAAAGGAAAAGGAACTCTACTTCTAGGTGCAAGACGATGAAAGAAGGAATTAACGGCAAACATATGAAATAATGTAAAACAGAACGTTCAGTCTTTGTTCGTTTCAAAGAGGCAACGTGGTTTTTAAAGCCCTCTGTTCCCCTTCTTTATTACACATTCCAGTACAAAACGAAAAAAAGTGAGATGTAATGCAGTGCCAGAAAACAAAGCTGTAGCGGTTCCTGCGAAAACGAATGGTGGTAAATGAAGATGGTCTGAAAACCCAAAAATGTTACAGAGTGTGAAGTTTGATATCCCTTCCATCTGAAAAAAATGGCAATGGAACTGTCTGCACATAAATCGACGTACAATACATCTCAATAACGGTAAGACCACCTGTCTGCTTTTAATTGCAATATGTTATATGTATACTATCTATACTATGTATATATATACTTTTTACAAAAATGTCAGCCTTTAAATCAATGCATATAATGGATGAAGAGCTTTATTCTCTCATCATTGCAGTTCAGAGTTCCCATATATCCAGCCCTGATGTAGAGATACATCCATTTCCAGGGAATTGTACAGTATGTGAATGAGGAGTCTATCCCAGTCTATACAAGTCCACATCGGTGAGTAGAGTCAGTACTGCCAAGTCCATTGATTACTGAATCCATCCTATTGAATCTATGTTTGTAGCAGCGCTAAGGCAATCAGTGCCACTGGAGTCTATATCAGTTACTACGTTTACATGAGCACAACAGTCTGACCACGTTCCCAGAAGCTGCTGTATAAAATACTAGTGGATTTACATCTAATTTGAGTCTTTGCAGCTCAATACCAGTAACATTTTACTGTAGTTCAGCATAAACAGTTAAATTAATCAAATTTGAAACTTACGCAAGAATTAAGCTCCAGGTCGTTGCTTTTTCCAGCTTGTGTTATACACTAGAATTGTAAAGGGCTGAAACAGTTTAAGAGTCTGGATGCGGCAACATTTATGTGAGAACATCGTCACTGTTCTGACTTTGCTTTGTGTTGCTTTTCTAACTGTTCGTTGGTGCAGTAAACAGTACATTTAATTTGAACTACAATTTTTGCAAATGTGTTTTCATGTTTTTAGTTTTCATGTCCTATTTAAGCAAGACACACCCAATACCAGGTTTGCAAATCCTTTGTAGTTGTATTAAACAACAACCAAAGTGTATTATTCACCTCCTGAAAAGACAGAGGCGTGTTTTCTACCACTAAGCGAGTTCTGGCTGCAAAGTGCAGTATTTGTTTAGGGAAACGTCAGGTTCATGAGACTAATTCACACCGGTCGCATTCCAGCATGAGGAATATAGTTTTATAGTGAAATTGCTGTGTGAAGTTTGACGTGGGGAATTTTAACCTGGCATTTGTGACCTGCCTATAGATGAGTTTGTTTATAAAGAACAAACCAAACACCCACATGAGCACAGAACAAATGAGAGTGTTGAATACTACATTCAACATTCAATCCTCAAGCCAAAATGGTGATATGAAGAAAAAAACAAACAGGCCTGGACCTTAATTTATGGAAAAGAATCACAATTTAAATCACAATTATAGTATCAAATTATCACTTTTAGATATTTTCAGCTGTAGGTATTTACTTACTACTTAAACAGTATGTAGAATGTGTTTCAAACAGGTCCTGTTAAGTGATATAATGCCATGGTAAGTGAAAAACTGGAAGACACATTTTAATCACATTTAAGCTTAGGTTCAACTTAATTGTGCTGTTTACATGATCAGATCTTCACTCGCACTCTTGTTTGCACTAATATCGCACCAGTGTTCATGCAAACGTAGTAAATGACTGCAGATTGTGTCACTGAGCATTACCTGCGGGACTGAGTCACTCTTAAAGGGTTCATGTAGCTGTTGGGTAAACGAGACAATTAACTCCAGGTCAGTTTAGACCTTCTGCTCTGAAACATCATGGAATAACAAAAAAATAATTATTCATATGTCACCTGCAATACAAATATTATATGTATAAATTAGGATCCTTGAACAGGACTAATAATGACATAAGATTGCAGAATACCTGCAGACAGACAATCACATTACCGTAACTGAACACCCTTACTAATAGTTTTGTGAATTAGATTAAAGCAATATGCACACATCTCGAATCAGGCTACAAGGAAAGAAAAAACACTTAAGATGTTTGTTTCAAACTCCAGTGCTGCCAAAAATCATTCAGAATACACCGAGCGCTCCAAGCATTAAGTGTTTAAGGAGATTATTGCACATAGCCTCGTCTGCTGAGGAATGCAAGAGAGTATATATTTACAAGCTATTTTGACACTGAGCTATATTTATAAAGATCTATTCATGTCCATTCGGTTTTATTTTCCTAAGAGAATGATAAGTTGTTTTTTTTACATAGCATCTTATTATGTAGAGTCTATTCTAAGATTTCTGATGTACAGTCTATACCATTACATACAAGTGTGTGAATGATTTCTCAGATGATAGCACTCGTTTATCTGAGTTACTCATCAGGAATATTTTTTTTTTTGCTGTTGCTGTCAATACTGTGGTTCGACTAGTTCTACTTACATCAATTATTGGAGCGTTAGCTATGAAAAACTGTCACTTGGCCTCTTGACACAAGCAGAAAATAAAAAATAAATAAAATAAATATCAAATAAATAAATAAACAAACAAATAAATATTTGAATGACTGTGCCTTGTAATTTAATGCGTTCCAAAATGACATCTTGAATCCATGTGAGGCCTTCACATCCTTAGTGGTATCTGATGTTATCGCAGTTGCCTGACACGACTTGTGGCTCTCCAGGCATCTGCATGTTTTCATGAAGGACAAAATGTTGGCCACTATTCGAGCGTCCATGTGAGAAAGTTTCCAGCAGACTTGAAAACGAACACGCAAGCTGAATGGGACACAGGGGTGTGAAGAAAAGTTGCAGTTTGTGTTTTCCAAGGGCATCAGATTCAGTGAACCTAATGCCATGCATAGCAGATCTCACTTACCGAATTCTCTCTTCTCTCTCCCTGGTTTATAGGAAAGCTTCTAGTGCTGAGCGATATTGTCTAACCATTGCTGTTAATGACAGATTTTTAAGAATTTTTTGTAATAATCTAGTCATTATTATGGATTAATTATCATTAATACAGTTAATTTATACACAAACAGTCATTACTTACTTTGGAAAATATGTAATGTGCAGTAATATTACAGAATTGTTCTATTTAAATGGGACTTCATATTCATGCTAGATATAAACAGTTAGGTAATCAAAAATAATAGAGCAGCATCACAAATATATCACTTTCTTTAGAGTAAATATAATAAGAATACAAAACTAAGCTGCTTCCTTAAGATTGCACTCTGTAATTAGAGGTTAAAGAAATGGTGTTTTTGGTAATTCGAGGAGTTTTGATTCATGCTTTATTGACAGAATGATCTAAAGGTTTGATACATCGCTCAACACTAGAGGCTGACGAGGCTTTTTATGCCCAAGCTCTAATGCAGCAGAGTCAGCGTCCATAAAGTCAGAGTCTTCCTGAACATCCACCCTTTCCGAGTCAAGTGCCATGCATGGGTGTGTTTTCAGGTAACAACGCAAGGTTTGAACAGACTTGGATGAAACTTCTGGAGAGGATGGGTCACTTATTGAGCGTCTGTGTGCGCAGAGGTCAGATAGAAACGGGGCACACAATGATTTTGTCCTCCAGCATAACGCTGACCACCAGGAAGACGACATAAAGGATGAACATGATAAAGCCAAGCAACTTGCTCATTTTCCACTTGCAGGCGGCGATGGAGATGATGACGAAGAGGAGCATGAGGAAGAGCAGCACAATGGCGCAGAAGAGCCCATTACTGCTCACTACTACGGGCTTCAAGCCGTTTATGAGAGAGTACAAGAGCCATGGGAACGGTAACCTGGGAAACATAAGAAGCAGAATCCCCATGAAGTAATCTCACAGTGCTGGAACGAAAGAGCATCACAGTTTCAAACAGTGAACAATGAGGAGTCATAACGTACACAGACATCCTTATCTCTGTGCCCAAAACGTTAATTTGACCTGACTGTTAGCACTGTGTTTGTGTGAACACATATCAGTTCTGTTAGAAGACATAGCCGGAATAAGAAGATGCTTCAAACCAGATTGGAAGAGAACATGTCACATCAAGGAAAAACTAGATTTGTGCCGCATCAAACACAAATACCAAAAACCAAAAACCACTTTGTTATATTTTTAAAGAAACAACAATAACAATAATAATTATTATTATTACAACAACAATACTACTACTATTTTTATTTTTAATAATGAAGGGAAACACCCAAAACATCTCACTCAAATATTTTCCAGTATATCACTAAAAACAACAGTTCGTATTAAATAAATCTATATATTTTCTGATGACTTTGCTTATTGTAGTGAGAGCTGAAAAGCTGAGGTCTGAATTGTTCAGTTCCACCTTAAGCTATGATGCCATGTGGGCACCAGACCATCAGAGCTGCACAATTTAAAGTGGAACTGAACATTTTAAATGCTAAGATAATTTCAGCCTGGTTTAAAGTGAGTAAAACCAGACATTACATTTATTTTTTTAGTAATAATGTAAAAGCAACAGCAAATTTAGGGAGTCATTTGGGGTGCGTACTTGTTGATTAATATTCAAGAAAATTGATGGTGCTGTTTTATTTTGGTCCGCACTATAAGCTAGTTGGACAATGTGTTGGCTGCTTTTAGGCTCTAAAGGAGCATGTGGATCCAGCCACGGCTATAGCGTAACACAGCATCAATCCTCAGTGCTAATGCACAAATTGGCTGCTACAGATGTTAACATGTGATCAGATCTAATATTTCTTCTCTTATTTGTAATGTAGTATTTCTGTCTAGTGGAGTGGATCAGGATCTCCCAAAACATACACCAGATGGGTGTTGTTGTTTCTTTTTTTCTTTTTTTTTTAAAGTTTTTTTTAAATTATGCCAATGGAATAATGTGATTTGCGATTACAATTTTGGTAAGCTGTGGAACAAAAAATAAAATTCATCATATGAGCCATTCTTACCCCACTGTTATGTCAAAGATGTTGGAGCCGACAGAGCTGGATACAGCCATATCCCCAAGACCTTTCCGAGCCACAATGACACTGGTGATGAGATCTGGAATGGAAGTTCCAGCTGCCAGGATTGTCAGACCCATAATCTCCTCAGTGATGCCGATCGTCTCTCCAACCTGCAGAAAAGAAACAAGATTACAGGTGTGAGAACCAGAAGCCATGCAGGCAGTTCAGGCACATTTTACAAAGTAAAGCCCGAACCTTGATTTGAACTAATTCAGAAATCTCTCTAAAACCTCCTAGCATGAGCTCCAATGTCAGGGAAACGAGAAAATGTCTAAAATGCCTTTTGCTCTAGTACAGATATTAATACAGGGAACAATAGAAATGCTTTCAGAAAGAGTTTTTAATTTTTGTAATAATCAAATTTCTCTGTGTCGCACGACACAACGAATCGATTATGAAATTCGTTGGCAACTCTTTTAGTAATTGATTTTTATCGATTTAATCAATTCGTTGTTGCAGCCCGACTGAGTAATATGAGTAAATTAACTCTATTTTAATGGATTAACAGGATTATTGGACATGACAAAAAATGTTGCAGACATAAAGTTCATAAACATTCTCAGCTTTTCATAATGCCTACAACAGTTGCCTTATTGTAGACAGCTATAGCGTAATTTTTGCAAGCTGTAGGGTTCATTTTTAAAACAGTAAATATCTTGAGCTCAGGTTTACCTCATTGTGTGATACAATAAAGAGAGAGGTGTCGTTCCCTCAGAGGTCTGGAGCCTCACACTGTTGTTCTAATCAATAAAATGTATAATGTATAACAGAGATACAAAAATAAACAGATGTGCAAATGCTGTTAAAGTTTTTCTGTTTGGATATACATGACGCCCTGATAAACTCCTGCTTTCCCACACCTGCAGCTCCCCCTGCTCCATCTCTGAAACAGTCAGGGAGAGGAAATAAAGTTGGTAAAGACTGAGACAACAAAACTTTCATTCTTTGATCTGATCACACATCAGTGAGTCATAAAGCACTGCCAACTCTTCACAGCTACAGCACTGCATGACGCCACTGTCTAGAATTAGACTTAGAATTAGACATCGGTTCAGAGATGTAGCAATCATGCTTTCCTGCGAGCATTCGCTTACTAAACTAGTGAGAATATTGTTCTTACGCAGTTTATGTATCTCTGGCAACAGAGTGGACAGGCAGGGATGAACATAAGGCAGGGAGACGACACCCCGTCCCTAATGTCATGTGGTGTCTAGTATGCAAGGAAAAAATGAGCCCTACACTGCAAAAAATGATTTTCTAACTTAGCAGTTTTGTCC
>JBBIGC010000082.1:1681429-1701610 GCA_037576955.1 Lepidarchus adonis | reverse complement strand
ACTGTTTTCTATGACTAAGAAGATTGTATTGAACTCCCTGTAACTCGAACATCAGTATTGTCATGTCTGAATTTATGATTGATTGTTTCCTGAACCTGGAAGTCGCTTTGGACAAAAGCGTCAGACAAATAAATAAATGTAAATGTAAATGTAATAAGTGTAAAGGGTAAACTGTTCTATTCTAGTTTAACGGTCAGTATTGTGCGCTAGATAAAATGTTTGTAGAGAGTAAACTCGCTGGTGCAGTGAACATGTGGAGATCAATGTGGTTTCTTATCTCAGAAAATGTATCATTTTCACAGTGAATGGGCAATAAAGTGGTTTAGATCCTCACACTCACCAAATTTCCTGCTTCCAACGCGTCAACTTCAAGCACTGACTGTTCACTGGCTGCTTAATAAATCCCACCCCCTGACAGACGCCACGGTGACGACATAATGGGATAATCAATGTCATTCCCTGCAGTTGTGGTTGGTTTTAACGTTGACTGGTGTTGATGGTGAACTTTCCGCTTGTGTGAACGGAGCAGAACTGGGCTGCAGTCGCCTGCACCGGCCGAGCATATCGTTCAGCTGTGTGTGTGTTTGGAGAAGCAGTGTACAGAGTGTGAGCAGATGGCTGTTGTGCTTTAATAAGGCTGAGTAAAGAGCTACTGCAGCAGGGCCACTCCACTCTGGTCCCCACACACACACACACACACACACTCACTCAGTAATAACCTGAGTTGAAGCTCCAGACGCTGGCAGTAAATCAAGCAATGGCTGCAGCTGTCGTTCTCTCTAAATAAGGGGAAGATGGACAAGGAGAGAGGAGTGACTGGCCAGTGGCCCATGCGCAGCCAATTCTTTCATTTAAGAAAAGGAGGGAGAGAGAGAGAGAGAAAGAGAGAGAGAGACATGCATTAACAGTACGTCTGCCCAATTACCTTAGCACATCGTAATTTTAAACATTTCCAACAGCTGTAATACTGCAGAGCATGGAAACGACATTCAAGAAACGCTCCACCAGCCCATTGACGTGGAGGAACAGGCAGCGGCCCAGGGAGGAGTGCAGCAGGACGGACGCTCGCTCATGGATTCCTGGGATGGGACGCCAATCACAAGGCCCTAACCACAGCTGCAAATAAATTTGATTATGATTCCTTATAGCTCCACAAGTGGGAAATCTGTCCTCTGCATTTAACCCATCACGCGTGGAGCAGCGCCCAGGGTGGGACTTGAACCTGCAACCTTCTGATCAAAGTCCGAACCACGAGACCACCACTGCCCCATAGGCTACAGAGGGTACAAAATGCTGGAGAACATTACTCTACAGCATGAAAGAGTAATAGAAATATGAATTGTTCGACCCTTTGTAGAAGCAAGGGCGATATCGTAGGATATGTGTGTCATTTGTACAGTCATGCCTGAACTAATGCTTGATTGGACAAAACATCGGCCAAATGAATAAATGTAAATTTATAGGAATGGTTTGCTAACCCAGCCGATGTCATAGATCAGTCAAAATCTAAAGTGAAGTGACTATTTGAACACAGCCCATTACGCAAAGTACACACAATGAAATACGGGTCTGTAACCCATGCACACATGGAGCAAGGGTGTAACCCTCGGTTCACAAGGGCAGGGTCCTATCCCATAGATCTGCAAAGCTAACATTGGTAACAAGCAAAGGACCTCAATTGTCACCCAGATTGCTTTGTTGAATACAGCCTGTACTTTGCCGTACTGCGGGCTGTAAAACTGAATACGTTTACACTTTGTCACAATTAAGAAGCTGATGTAATCAGTTCTTGTGTCAACGACCATCCAGGATCCGATCTAAGACCAGTTCTGGCAAGTCCTGGTGGATCAGGCCACTTCCATCAAGATCTACATGTGGCTTTAGTGATGTACACTTCAAACAACGTTGGCAGTAGCTGCAGTGCTAAACCAAATGTCTGGTCTGATTGGTTACTTCTGGATTACGCTGAAACACAGAGTCATTTATAAAATCCAACGTCAGTTGTAAAATGCACTATACCAGGGGTGCCCACACTTTTAAAATGACAAAATGATCTACCAACAATAAAAATGCAAAAATAAATAAAATTGTGTATATATGTGTTTTATATTTAACATATATATTGTATAGCAGCATGAACATGCTCAATGCAATTCTGTACATTTTTGGCCATTACCTCTTCCAATGTCGTCTTGAACTGAACGAAAACAGCCAGAGTTGCATAGTCCGGACATAATCCCCTCGCTTTTCGGTGCATAGTCAGTGTCGTCCAATTCTGGTTTCTTACTTGGTCCAGCTCCTCCACTCGTTTTTACTCCCTTTCTTTAGAAGTAAATCAATTGGAAGCAGCTAACTAGGTGACTTGTTGGCTGGAGTTTTGCAGTAACTCGCGCTGTTGACCGAGCATGCGTTTGTGCACTTGTTACAAAAGACGAGGTGCTAGATTGGCTGTACTGTATGTCAATCAACTGCCAAACGCCACAGTGGGGATGGACGATGGACTAACACCCTTTTTTTAAATGACATGCGATTTGCCCACACTACCTGTACTGTACTGTATTCTGTGGCATGCAGTTCTCCGCCCTCCACAAGGACTTCCTTATTGGATAATACCATGATACTTATTATCCAATAAAGAAGCCTTTTTGGAGGGAGGAGCCTGTACTCATAAAACCAGAGTTACATCCGGTAACTTTATTTCACTCGTTTTTATGCTGCGTGGTCTCCTATGAGCGGTAGAGTTTATTTTGACTCACAATGCCTTTGCGGTCGACTGGTAGATCGCGATTTACGTACTGGACATCCCTGCACTATGCAAATAAAGTGACTTGACTTAAAATAAGCTTATAACACGAATCTGCATATGTATCCACTGGAAATGAAAATGAAGACACAAAAACTCAACATTTCCTGAAATGTATCTTCTTATACACCTTTTCTCTCTCGCTCTCTCTCTCTCTGGTCTGATTGGATTTGGAAGGCTAACGTTTTATGGTGTCTGAAAACAATGGTTGCGTGTTGGGCTGGGGGTGGGGGTGTGTTTCTGACCTTAAACTGCTCACAAACAGAACAATAAAGCTGTTTATGAGAAAACACCACTGTTTATCTGCACTAGGAAGCATTACCGCTCGCTATCTCCCTCGTTCTCTCTGTCTCACATGCACAAATGAAAAGAAGCTACTGTCTGAGCACCATAGGGCGTCTAACTGCACTGTAAATGGGAGTTACTGGCCCACTTCTGGAGCGAGGGGGAAAAAGCTTTTGTCGAACGGGACAAACTTTTTGTTCCTAAAGGATTCACAATGTCTTGGAGCAAAAATATCTCTGATTAGAGGTTTAAATGCGGCTCAGAAATGGGCCAGGGCTACGAGAGAACGGCTTTTAAGCACACACACTCGGATTTAATCCCCACTGGACCATTTTACTCTTGGGGTCAAGAGGATTTACACAGTGGGACCCTAATTAGGCCCATGATTTTGAAAAATGTTAATTTGACACAACATCCTGCTATAAAATCAATAAAATATCTAAACTGTGGATGCACACGGTCACTGCACAGCTCTGGTCAAATGATTGTCATTAAAAGAGGCCTATGCCCTCACAGGGCAACAAAAACAGACAACCATTCACACACACTCTCACAGCTATGGGCAATGTAGAGTAGCTAGTCAAGCTAAACCATAAGCCTTTGGACAGTGGGAGGAAACCAAAGAACCAGGAGGAAACCCACAAAAACACGGAGAGAGCTTGTACACTCCACACAGAAACCCAGGACCTTCCTGCTGTGAGGAAACACCTCTTAATCCACAGAGGGGACACACCTCTCACAGTTTCGTGTAAAGATGCTGAATTTAACATATTGGGAAAACACAGACGTATGAAAATGTAGCCCGCAAAAATATTTTTTGTTGCAATAGTTTGAATCCAGCAAATACATTTGAAATGGCCACAAATGCAAAAAAAAATTTAATGTTTATTTAAAGTTTATGTTTGCTTGTTGTTTGAAATATATTCTTATCTAAAATATAAACTCTCAATTCAATAAACAGTCAATAAAGAGTGCCCTCAATAATGTTAGGGACACAGACATTTTTTAAAAATTAACCCCTCTGTTCCTAAGCGATGTGCATACATTTTAGTTTCACCATTTTTAAAAAAGCTCACCTCATTTCAGGTCACCATAATGTTTGGGACAACTAGTCTCTGGAATATCATTAAGAAGAAAGAAGGGACACGAAACACCTCCACTGCTAATGCTTCACTATGGTAAAGAAAAATCCTTAGACTCCTGTCACACAGGTCAGAAACAGTCTTCAGGAGGCATGTGTCTTCGTCAGAGACTATTAAATGAGGAAGACAGAAATAAAGAGGCTAAAGTTCCACTAGTTAGCCACAAAAGCAACATGGCAAAAAGTACTTAAAACACAGGTACTGGCACATTAATCTTCATTGGTGACTTACCTGCTGGTTACAGTTACACAATGAATTCTGAGCATCTTATCTGTTCAAGTTCCAGTAAATGCCTCTAAACTTAGTGAACAGTGCAACAAGATAACAATCCCAAATATAAGCAACATGCGAGCTTCTCAAAAAAACAAAACATTCTTGAATGGCAAAGCCAGTCATCTAATTCAAATCCAACTGAGCATGTGCCAAGTGACAAGCCCCCAGAACAAGCAGGAGTTGAAGGTGGCAGATCATTATCAGAGAAGATCCTCAGCATCTGCTCATGTCTATGAATCTCAGATTTCAAGCAGTCATTGCATGTGAGGGATATTCAACAAAGTAATACTGTATTTCCCCAACAATAGGCCGCCCCACATTATAGGCCCCATTCTAGAAAACACAGAAAATGCTCATTTATGTTTTAAAACTCTAAAATAAGCCCCACCCCCATGTTATTAGCTGCATTACTGAATTTACTATCTGAAGTAAAAGCATCTAATTTGCAACTCTATACCGATAATTGAGCGCGAACAATTAAATTGATACAATTTTTACTTAGTGATATCATGTCAAAACACAAGAACTACGCTGCATAATTTAAGCTTCTGCAAAATCCGAGATCAACACATGTAACGAAAGCATGTCCGACATCAGCGACAGCAAAGCAGCACAAATTGAGTTGTTTGGCGACGATGGCGTTTACAGATCTGATTTTAAGGAAATGTGTCTTTGCTTTGCGTTGCTTTTCAAACAGTTAGTCACTGCAAAAAACACTATTTT
Source organism: Lepidarchus adonis (assembly GCA_037576955.1). Lineage (NCBI taxonomy): Eukaryota > Metazoa > Chordata > Actinopteri > Characiformes > Lepidarchidae > Lepidarchus > Lepidarchus adonis. The sequence goes on along the minus strand of JBBIGC010000082.1, from coordinate 1,696,384 downwards.
TTATATATTAAATTCAACTAATCATTTAGAAACGTCGTCTTTTTGTACTGAATTATACTTTTATCGAATGTGTTTCATGTTTTTAGATAGGCCGTAACCATTTAAGCAAGACACACCCAACACCAGGTTTGTAAAACTCCAGTATAAGCTGTGGCCTATCGTTCGAGAAATATGGTCAACCTGACATATTTAATACGTCCCAAACATTATGGTGCCCTGAAATGAGGGTGTATGCAATTATGCATGCAAATTAGTCACTTTAATCATGCCTGTATTGTTTGATTTACAATTGAGGAGCAGAGGGGTAAATCAAAGAAAAATGTGTCCCAAACATTATGGAGGCCACTGTAGCCGTTGTGTCCCATCACAGGTGCAACAAAACTATACATGGGATGTTAATGGGATGAAAGGAAACCTATGAATCAATGTCAAGATACTGAATTAGCCTCGTCACCTTCGGTTGTCAAGGCTGCGTGTGGTAATTGATTGCCAGTGTTGAGTCATGGACCTGAAAAGAATTAAGAGAAGGAGAGGAAGATGGAGAAGGAGGAGAAGAAGAAACGGCACCTTTGTATGTTAGAGGCATCTTGAGTAGCTACGTAGATCACCTTCTGCACTGAGCTCTTCATCTTTCTTCTGCTCGCAGCAAACATCTAAACAAACACACCTGTTAAGCCATGAAGTCATGGCCACACACACACACACACACACATCCCTGATCTCATACTGAGCTTCATCAGTATTAATCAAGGAATAATCATGTTGGCAGCTCACGTTGCTCCTCCAGAAAAAGCTGCACTGACTGACAGAGATCAGAATCCTCTTTATTTCATACAGCTCGTCACATAAAAATAAATCTGGAACTTTAATGCATAACACTGCAGCAGAAGCACTGACAGGTCCACTTCATCTCCGCTGCTGCTCCTCTGCCTGAAGCCACAGGCTCCTGCTCCAACAGCCAGAACAAAATCAAAGCCCATCAAACGTCCGGTGAAATCTGAGAAGCTGAAATGCGCCGTTTATGGTCCATTTCCTGACCCGGCGCATGTCACGCAGTCTTAGGAGGAGCAGCAGTCTGGTCCCTCATGCCCTGGAGCCTGAAATATTCCAGTTGTCCTCTTCTAATGCTCCGTATGACTGCTTTATATCTCTCCCAATCAGGGAAGACAGAGAGATAGGAAAGAAAAGAAGGCCTCGCCGCCTCTGGCACTCTGGAGGGAAAGTTCTACAACGATATTCTCTGGAACCACAGCAGGATTATCTTCAGGCTTCCTTGTGGACTTTTACATATGAAGTCTTTTCCCACACACACTTCGTCTCAAGGCGATTTTGTTGATTTGTTGGGAAATACGACCAAACCTCCACAACGTGGAAAACCAAAGCCCTCCAGAGCTCGTTCTAGGACTCACTGGTCATCCACACCACAATGGTTCTTCCTTTATGAGTAGAAGTTGCCGTTTTCTCTAAAAAGATTTCTTCCAAGGCGAGCACAGGATTTTCTGGAAGGCCCTCCTGAAGTCCTGGTTGAAGATGGTGTAGATGACGGGGTTGAGAGAGCTGTTGCAGTAGCCGATCCAGAAGAAGAACTTGAAGAGGGCGTCTGGGATCTGGCAGGCCTCCCTGCACACACCATAGAGGCTGTAACTGAAGAAGAATGGGAACCAGCAGATCACGAACACGCCCATGACCACAGCCAGCACAAAGGTGAAGCGCTTCTCCCTCACCTGGGACGCCCGCCTTTTCACGCTGCTGCCGCCGCTACTGCTCTTCCTCCGGCTGCTCCGCTTCCTTCGCGAGGAGAAAAGATCCCTGGCCCTGCTGCCAGCCCGGGACGTCCTTCTGGGAGGTTCTGCCCCTGCCCCTGCCCCACCTGCCTCGGGACTCTCCACGTGGCTCCTGCTGGGGGTGGGATCCCTCACCCTCTGACCTTTGGTCTCCGACGAAGACGTGACCTCGTGCTCCTCGTGGCTTGGCGACGTCCTGGTGACGCCCTCGTTATCGTGGTGTTCCGAGATGCTCGTGCAGTGCCCGTTCTCCCGCTCTTCTCCCAGCCTGCCCAGCGGCGGGCCCCTGCTGAAGCCGTTCTCCGTCTGCGTGGGGGCGTCCAGGCTGTGCTTCTTCTTCTCTGACATGGTCCTCGTCCTGGTTTTGGCTACTTGGTAAATCCGTATATAGACGAGCACCATGATGACGCAGGGGGCGAAGAAGGACGCGGCGCTGGACGACAGGATGTACCACGTCTCGTCGTTCAGCTCACACTGCGGCCGATCCGAGGCGTCCGTCCGGCTGTCGGCCGAGAGCAACGGCGGGGACGAAATGACGGCGGACACCAACCACACCATGAGGATGACCACCTTCACGCGCTGCGGGGTCCGCTTCAGGTTGTACTCCACAGCCCGCGTGACCGACCAATACCTGTCCAGACTGATGGCGCATAGGTGGACGATGGACGAAGTGCAGAACAACACGTCCAGAGCGAGGTAGGCGCCGCACCACGCGCTGCCGAACAGCCAGTAACCCGTCAGCTCGTTGGCCAGCGAGAAGGGCATGACCAGAGTGGCCACCAGTATGTCCGCTGTGGCCAGCGACACCAGGAACAGGTTCTGCGGTGCCTTTAAAGCCCTGCTGGTCAGCACGGCGATGACCACCAGCACGTTGCCCACTACAGTGAACAGGATGAGGAAAGTGACCAATGCTGCCAGACCTGCTGCCGTGGCGGAGGAGTACGGAGCCCCTGCGTCCCAGGAGGAGTTGGGGGGGCCAATGCCACTGCCGTTTGGCCCCTCCATTTCTTATTCTTCCTTTCCCGTCGACTTCTCAGCTTGGGAGCAGTGTGAGATACTGCACGCGCATGGAGAAGCTCGTGCGCACTCGGCGCGCCTGCTGTCTCCAACTCGCTCTACTCTCGCCCTCTCCGAGGATTTCCGCCCGTTTTCGGTAAGCCCCGCCTTCGCGCAGCTCGGATTGGACGGAGGCGCGGGTTTTCTAGCCAGTCGGAGCGCAGCACTGCGGGGTGGACTTCCAATCCGAGCGCGGGAGGGCGGAGCTTGGTGAAAAACGGGTGGGAAAAGAGAAAGCGCTTCTGAAGAGAGAGAGAGAGAGAGAGGGAAGGAGGAAGATGCAGAGGAAGGGCTGGGGTTGCCCTCGGTGGTTGGTCTCCACTTATCAGACGGAGACAGGTATCGATCACAGTGATCAGATCAGCACTCGGAAACCGCTGGATCCACTAAGCCCCACACTTTAAGCTCAGTTATGGAAACTATGCTTCCGAGCAGCTGTGAGAAGATAAAGTGAAGGTGCACTGATCTCTCGCTCTCTAGTGGATGAAAGTCAGAGGTCTGTTCTGTTCTTATTTCTAGAAGAGTCTGTGCTTAGGAGATCAGTGCAGATTCCCACTGTAGATACACACACAGATACTGGTATTGCTATCTTTCTGAGAACATTCTGTAATAATGTATTTCTGCTTATTTACTTCCTGTGCTCATCCCGCTACTCCCAGACAGCAATTCTTTCCACCTCTTTTCCGCCTGTATTACCCACTTATTTTCCCGCACTAGACACTACATAGTCCACTACATAGCATTGCTCCCCATGAAACACAACAACGGGTAGACCCCAACTATTTACTTGTACACCATAAATAGTAGGACTGGGCCACAATACTGATATTGCGATATATTGTCATCCTTGCTCGATAATTGATAAGGTAGCAATATCGTTCAATAGTTCAACAGCTTGAGTTATGCTCTAAACTTTCAAACTGCAACAATTAGATGCAAAAAAAGAGTTTGACTTATAGAACGTTGGAACAGAGCGTGGAATCATTCGCGACGGTCAAATCTCTGTGCGTCTGTTTCCTGCACTTATTTTGTAGCGACTGGGTGAAATTGCGGTATCGTGATTATCGTTATTGTGGGCCAATATCGCGTATCGCATCGTGAGATACCCTGTGATTCCCCGTAGTAAAAAGTGACATAATGATGAATCGTTGTATGTTGACGTAACTCAAGGACCCCCTGTGTTCATATCATTATGAGGACATTGGGTCCTCACAAAGACTGAAATACATACGTGTACACAAACACACACACACACACACACACACACACACACAAACCTGTTTATTCAAACCATTGTTTTTTAAACCAACATGCAAATTGTGCTTGTATAAGTGGGCGGGCGAGCGGGGTCCAGCTGGTGTTGCCATTATCAGACACTTTGACATTGCTACACTCTTTCTAAAGTCTCTCTGGCTCCTGCAGAGCGGTTTCTCTTACATGCCTGGAATAAAGAGCACACTGCCTGATACTGTGTGTGTGTGTGTATGTGCACAGCAGGGCTTTAAAGCAGACATGACAGTTGGGAACACTTACCTATGGGGAATTTAAAGTAGTTGCGTCGGTCTGCTCCAGTGTCATGTCTGGAATGGTCGCACCGAACACCGGGGGCAGATGTTCACACCGACCAGGTGAGGAGGCTCACAGTGTGGCAGAGATTAACGCGGGATAAACTGAAGCTGTGCTCTCTCACTTACTGCTCTATGCTTATGATGCACGACCCCACGTCAATGTGGAATCGAGAGAAATCTTCCCTCTGGTTTCATTACAATGGTGGCGAATGGAACGAGGGATCATGTTGAGAACACAAAAATAGCGGTTTTATATTTCCATGTCTACACACGCCACATGGGTTTGTTAACACGTGATATTAATGACTGTAAATAGTGATCAGTTATTACCACAAATCCCAGGCTTTAATAACTTCAGACATTCGGTTCCTATCACCGCTGCTGTTTCTCTACAATTCTATATCGTTTCCATTCATAAACACAGAGTTCTGCATATAGAACCTCATTAGCTCGCCACTATTGGTTCTGGGCTCTACATTTGTGGAGAGCCGGGTTTGGCGAGCTATCGTAACGAGCGTAAATACATGGAAGGAAATCCGTCCTGCAGCCTTTGGTGGCGAGATAACGGGGAAATGGCAAGATAATGGGGTTTGCCTGTATTTATAAAAAACAGTGACATTACGTTTTAAAGGTGCTGTTAAACAGTGTAGTCGCCAAAAGAGAAGTTGCAGAAGGGAATACTGGTGTTATTTCATGAACTAATCACTAATCCACTCAGTAATTCTGGTCCAGTACATTAAACTGCCAAACCACAACAAAGGGAAAGTCAAATTAAAAGAATAATTTTATAATAATTCCTTGAACAACATAACTGCATTTATTTGTCTTCTTTGTGCAATATCACATTGTCTGAAATACTACATAGAACTGCATTATTGTCATCGTTTTTAACATGACTTTTTTCCCTTGTGTAATATCAATACTACAACTTAATCTTTTGCACTCATGTTTAAAATTTGCACCCTTATGCTGCTATTTCATAGACTTTTTAAATTTTAGAATCTTATTTTTATCTGAAATTTATTTTTTATATTATTTTTGGTATACTACCAAATTACTTGCACCGTTAAAGCCGCTGTAAACGAAATTTCATTCTGTTGTACACTGTCAGTGAAGCCTAGTGCAAGTCTATGTCTAAGTTGTGCAAGGACCATGTCTAACAGCCATAACTGCCATCATTAAAGGAAGTTTCCAACTACACTGAAACTAATGCACTGAACTCATTAGATTAGTATTTGTGCACATGAAGAACACAAAACACCATTTGCAGAAAAGCTCCAACAAAAAAAAAGTTTCTTGTGTCTTTATTTAACTGACAAGAGTACAAAGAAATATTATAGAATGTTTTGGCTTAATTATTGGCTTAATCACTCAAATTCTTTGGAAACATGAGACCACTTCAGTCTGCTATATCATGATGAGGAGAATCAGACACAGCAGCCACAGACAGGTGAGCAGCAAGACTCTTGTATAAAACAAGAACGGGCAAAAATTTCACTTGCAAAACTGCAACAGTTAGTTTCCTCGGTTCCCAAAAAAATAAAGTGTCATTAAAAGGAAAAGTAAAGCTATACATAGTAGCAAATGACATTTTTGTGTTTTTTTGAGAAATGAAATACTAAATTTGTTTATATTTACAAAACCTATTCAAGTTGGTCAGCGGAAACTGTATTTATTTAATCACACTTTTATTTACACTTATAATAATATATAAATTGCATTGCATATTTTACAAAAAATGGGGTTTATCACATTATATCTATTTGTTTGTTAAACGACCGACCTGGCAATCACATTATTATTAAGTCTGTAATAAAAAAATGTAAAATATTAGTGAAGTGAACTGAAGGTTTATTTTTTCATTACACATGTTGGTACAGTAAGAGATAAACAAATAATATAAAACTTCATACTCTGACTTTTGCATATTTGGTGTAATATGCATTTAATTTCCGATATCTCGGCCAATTTTATTTCCCCTAAATCCATGTGCATACAAGAGAGAAAGGGAATGTGTGTGGTCTCCTTTAAAAGCTATATAAAAATGCCCATATATGTGAATGCACAGTTTCCATCAATCTTTAATGCATAACCCTGCAAAATTCTGAAACTACAGTCACTTTCATATAAAATAGCAACATTTAAGGGTCTTAAAGATATCTTACCTTTCTGCCACGGCTTAAACTGTCACTTCACTGAAACTTAAACTTTTTATCTGACAAGACTTAACATGGATCGGCCGCAATATTAAAGCCACTGACATGTAAAGTGAAGAGTATTAGTTCTCTCTTCACAATGGCACCTGCTTTTCCTGGAATGCGGTGGCTAGTACTTACCAACAGTGGTCCAAGGAAGGAAAACCGACGACATAGACACCCAAGGCTTGCTGATGTGCAAATGTTTGCTCATCTGGTTTGAATCCTCAGACCGTTACAACATATGGACTTCCCTGGGGATGTCCACCTCTTTTCCACCTGTATTACCCACTTATTTTCCCGCACTAGACACTACATAGTCCAGCATGCATTGCTCAATGAAACACAACAACGTGTAGACCCCAACTACTTACTTGTACACTGTAAATAGTAGGACTGGGCCACAATACTGATATTGCGATATATTGTCAAGAGATGCCGTCAATATGCACTATGGGAAGAAGGTAGGTCAGCGTGATGCTCTGGCCAGTGTTCTTCTGGAAAACCCCTGATGTTCTTTTGACACGTACCACCTACTGAAACATAACAAATAAACTAAATACACCCCTTCATGGCAACAGTGTTCCCAAATGGCAATGGCCACTTTTGAGGAACAAAACTTTCTAGATCTCAATCTGAACCTATGATTTCATAGACGCTTGATCGCAATCTTGCAATCTGTGGATCTGCTGCTGATACCTTGGTGTCTGTGATGGTCAGAGTTGTTAACGACACGATTCGGTTTGTTTCATATGTCCTGCAAGCTGCTACTGTTACTTCAACACTAGATCTTCAACCATTAACAGCAGAAATCACAGAAACATGTGAAGCCCTGATCTGAAGTCAGGAAAAAAAACCAAAAGCTTTTCATCAAGAAAATGAACAAGCAGCCATGCCTCTGCACACGCCTACGAAGCGCAACGCTTGGCAAGAGGTACTACAGTCTCCGCTGAGGGCCACCACCCCCAGGTGGAGACAATATGCAACGGACAGTGGATGCTGCATCACAGCCCACAGCGTATGAAGCGAAGAAATGAATGTTTTGCTCTTTTAATAATATACTCTGGTATAAAAACCACAGACGGTGTAAATTTAGTGCAGTTACAAATAAATACAGTATCTGCACATCTACATACACTTAGTGTGTAATGTACAGTAAGAGGTTCAATTAAAGTCCAAACCCACAATAACAGCAGTTTTTTATCGTCCCACTCCTAATACAAATGGAGAATAGTTGGCATCCAGTTACATTTAAGAGCAGTGGCTTTGATGGATTTATTTGATTTTTAATACGGTCAGGTTTTAGGTTTTATTAGCTTGTGGGACGTCCCATCAAAAAGTTTAAACAGAAAGAATCTTTGGAAAGTAGATTCAATTTAAATGACTGTACACACACACACACACACACACACAAAATCATTAACCATTCAACCACAAATAAAATCATCTCCAGAGGCTGACTGTGCTCATTTCACTGCGGTTATCTGGACATTTACATTAGCGACTAATGAGCTTAATGAACAAAAAGTTACAGTGTTTCATAACCACACCAAACAATCAGCCTGCTCATCCCAAGCAGGACACACACACACACACACACACACACACGCACACACACACACACACGCACACACACACACACACACACACACACACACAGAGAGATGACTAAGTCATGAGCTGTTTCGGTTTCTCACACTTATAACTCAGAGCTGAGCATCATGCTAATAGGAGACCATTATGATGATGAAAATTATACAGCGCTTTAGTGACACCAATCATCTAAACTAACAGGAGGCCATACACATAGAGAGCTGTGCTACATCTGACTCCCTCACACATCATGCAGAGTCATCACACATACACCTTAAGCTGCTGTAACCACATTGTGGAAAAATCATTTGGCAAGTAAAATCACTTTAAATGTAAAAACAAGTTTGCCCGACTATTCCACTACTCCACTCAGTAGAAGACATTTTAACTGAGCACAGAGAAATAATTTCACAAAACTGTTCAGATGATTTGCAAATCTCATAAACCCATATTTTATTCACAAAAAAACATGGAAAACATCTTGAAATTAACTTGAATTAACTTTGAATTTGATGGAAGCAACATGCTTGAAGAAAACTTGGGATGGGGCAAGAAAGGGCTGGAAAAATAATTGATTAAAAAACAGCTGTAGGAACACTTTGAACACTTTTCAGACTAGCTTTTCCTCAATGCAATTTATTTATCTCATCTACAGAACATTATCACAAAAGAATCTGAGAAAAAGCTCAGGAACACTTCCCCAAATCATGGTCTATGAACACAGTTCACTGTGCCATTCACAAATGCTAAAAAAGATCCATATGTGAACATGATCTAGAAATGCTGCTGTTCTCTCTGGGCTAAAGTTCATTTCAAATTGACTAAGGCAAAGTGAAAAACTTTGAGGGACCATCTGGCTTGTTATCAGCCCTTAGATCAACTGCTGGAACTCTGATTATATGTGGTGCTTTAGTGCCGATGGAATTGGCCCCATCAATGCTGAAAGGTATATAAAGTTTTAGAGAATCATTTGCTCCGATACAGACAGTATCTTTTACTCACATTTGACATGTTTTGTACGATCTATTGTGAATAAAATATTGGTTTATGAGATTTGCAAAACATTGCATTGTTTTTATTTACATTTTACTTAACTCTTTAGGAATTGCGGTAGGAATCCCTGACCCATAGTAAACATTGATACAATGTTGATTTTCTATATGAGAAAGAAGTGCACAACTTATAGGAAACACTCCTACTTAATTTCTTGTGCATTTTAAAGCACAGTTTCTTTTTATTAAACATATTCTAAACATATTAATTTTTTTCCCAGTATGTTAATTCAGTGAATAACATTTTTATAATTTTTTAATAACTCAATAAGTCATTTTTATTATACTGTTCACACTGGGCTGCAAGTAAAATATCTCAGCGAGAGTGATACTGCAAAAACACAGAGAGACGAGAAGCAAACTGCTGAAATTTAAGACGGCACTTGTGTAGACCACAATGGTTATGTCAAGTGAAATGCAGGGAAAATCAGTGTGTGTGTATGGGTCACTTCTGGCTCCAGCTCAACAGAATTACTGCAGTGGGCTTTATTACACGTCATCCTGGTGCTGCTCAGATGATTTGTATTGTACGTTATGAATCATATGTTTCTGTCAAACCCTCTCAGTGCTTTGTCTGAATAACAGCTCTGAGTGAACAAAGAGCCTGTACAAACCAGAGGCATGTGAATATGAGAAATCCACACACACACACACACACACACTTTCTCCGGGTCTAATAAAGCACTCTGGGTGAGGGTTAATAGATGATGATGGTGGCGGCTGGCGCCGATGTTACTGATGTCCTCCCTCTGTGGAGGAAGAGCAGATAAATTAGAGCTTGATTGCGATTGCATCACTGATTAACCTCCGTAGATAAACATCTTATTTAAAGCCCAGAAATGGCTCTGAGGCACCAAATACATCTGCGGATGTGGTGGGAGCCAGCGGGTCTGTCTAGAACGAAGAAAAGCATTTTACTGACAAGTGTCATGAGTTAAGAGATGGCACCTCGGATGCAGCTTCGACTCACAGCTCCCTCACTCAAGTGCGGTTTTTAAGTACGTTGCTGATGCCAGACTCTGATGCAAAGCCGCAGTCAAGGTTGGAGAGTCAGTAATGGATACGGTTGGGCTAATAGAAACCAAATATGGTCCTGGACAAACACATACACAAGCCTACAGATGTGAAACACAATGAAAAGCATGGGATATAACATGCAAACACCTGAGCACACAGGCTGTGATGTTTATATACTGTGTAGAGCAGCAGTTACTATACAGTAGAGATGTGACAAAATATCGATTTGCCAATATATCGTTGTCATTGCTCACGGGATACGATAATCAATATGACGACAAAATCGATATTTTAATCAATAAACATTCACCGACAATTTGACACGCCAGCATCGAAAGTAGAAGAGGAGATGGCAGAGAAAGCTAGGCTGAGAGATGCCCCAGCCACATTTAAATCTAAAGTCTGGGTTTACTCTGGCTTTAAAAACATTGACGGAACAGGCTGTGGATTATTTTGTGACAGGCCGTTTCTCTGCACGTGTCTTTCTCATGCTTTTTTGTGTAGCGATGAAGCCTACAGGCAATCATGCGTCAACGTAAGTATAAAATATCAATTAGGGGGAAAGACCCAATAATGCCAAGAGCATAGAATTCCCAACCAATATCTAGCATTTTCTGAACTGTCCTCATGAATGATTTTGATTAAACTAAAGTGTGGCTCCATGAATTTCTAACATAATGCATCTCTGTACAGAGAGGGTTAAACTAGCATGCCTGTCTAACAAACTTATCTCTGATGTGATTGGTGGAGACACAATGCCTCTTATTCACACATTACCAATATGATTGGTGGACATGATGCGCGTTCGAGAAGTGGGCCTCTTAATCACACATCACCAATGTGATTGGCTTTTGCCTTTTCCGGCTGGTCTGTGTTGGTAACTTTCATCACCAAAAAGTTCTAATAAAGTTTGAAATTTAGATGTTATTGTATTTTACGATTTTATTATTTACATATTTTAAGATTTTATAATATTACTCTGCTGGTTATTTTGGCTATAACGCACGGTTCCATTGGGTTCTTTGTTGTTTATAAACTGATGCATGAGAGAGATATTCTGGCTGAAGTAAAGTTAATATATCTTATTAAACTGCCTCTGAGTCGACCATTAGTATCTTTATTATTACACAATTCACTCATTAACATTATTGTAAACAGAATGGAATTAAAACATTGTGAAAATAGCACTGCTATTATTTAATGTAAATTAATACAACTCCCCATGTTTGTGTTGTATCACTATATCATTTTCTTGCATTATTGCAGAATCACTGTATCATGATATTATCGTTATCATGAGCCATGTATCGAGTATCATATCATGAGATACCCACCACTTCAATACAGTAAAAATGGCATTAAAGGACTGAGTCAGTGTGCTTTAAAGAACCTTTCAATCTCAGTCTTAGGCATCCATTACCATCCACGCTGATCATCAGCTCATTAAGACCTTGATAATTAGCTGAAGGCTCATGTGTGCTGCTATATCAAGGCTTGGTCAATGTAGCAGAGGTTTATGGTGCAAGATCATGGTCAGAACCTTGTGTACCTGCATGGCACGGAAAGTGGTTTTCTGTGGCCTTGTGTGGAAGTCTCAGGGGGTTCTTTCAGAAGGAGAGAGACACATTAAAGAATGTAGGCAGGGGATGCTGAGCCCCTACTCAACAGCAGTCAGTGTAAATGTCACATGGCTAAAGGTGGAGAACGATGTGCATGCTGTGAGGCAAAGCCAAGCATATTATCTGGAATGTAGCTGCATACAAATATCTGAGCCACATTTTGCCACACATGAAGGAATGTGAACATTCTGAAACACATGATTCCTTTAAAGCTAAAGGTAACTTTAGTTTTCATCATTTGAAAATATTTAGCCTCAAGGTGGCAAAACCGTTGGCAAAATCATTACACATTTGATGTATTAGTCATCAGTGGCTGGGAGTCAAAAGAGTCTAATTGACCTCCCAGGGTAGGAAGGATGGCTTCCCGCTTCTCCATCACTGAGCCAGAGCACAGGCCTGAGAGAAACGGTAGAATCCGGCTTTGCCTTTGTCCATTTATAGCCATGGACAAAAGCTGGTCAGACTAGCGGAGGTGGAACATGGACAGGACCAACCAACCAGCCGTCAGTCAAACAGTTGGGTTTCCTGTGTTGATTGGTTCAGACACCAACCAGACCAAGGAGGCATCAGGGATTGGTCCATCATAGTTAGTGTCGCTCACCCACCAACAACAGCAGCAGCAGTGACCTATAAAATTAGCCAGGCTGAGCTTGTTCTAGGCTATAGCGCTAACATGGACCCAAGTTTGGTGAGCTATAGATGGAGAAATGCATACACCTGACACTTTGCAAGTTGTTGCGAGGGCGAGAAGCGAGGTTGGCAGCTTAGTGAGGTCAGTGCAATCTCAACGTGTAAAACTCCCCATCATCCAGCTGGCTCCAGCTATCATGTATTTACACTGACTAGAGTATTAGAAGCCACTATACCCAATTGGAATTGGAAGGCTTGATTAACTGGAGGGGCTCATTATCTCAGGTTTGTCTGCACAACCTTGAAACTGTTGAACCATTCGCAAAACCGAGTCACCATTGTGTGTATGTTTTTTTGCAAAATGCTACATAACATCTTCATTGCATTTTGTTTCACAAAACCAGACATATCAAGTTATTTCACGAGCAACATGTGGAGCAAAGAGCTTTCAAACACACCATGCTTGAGGAAGATAACTGGGAATTGATTCTCTGGACAGTGCCCAGACTCACAGACAGCTTTCACACTCAGCCAAACGTACCAAACGCTCTAGAGGAAAAGCTCAAGTGAAAAAAGAGCATGTAATATGGCAAACGTGCATCATGATACTTTTTCACAATACGGAGCATTTAGCTTCTCAGAGCTTTGTGAACATGTTGGAACAGACAAAATGTACTACAACAGTGCCAGATTTAAAAGAGGCTATGAAAACAGCATGCAATTACTTTATTTTTCAAAATAATCTTAAAGTTAGCTCATTTTGAGTTTAGCTTATTCTACACTCTGAGCAGGTACAACTGAAATACAGCACAGACTTCAGATACACTTTCCACACTGTGCTAAGAAAGTGTAGCATAGCTAATTTTTCAACTACTTAACGGCTGTACATAGGGAAAAAGCTTTCTTTACCAAAGGGCAGATTTTCCAAAATGGCATTCATGTTTCTCGTAGAAACTTTCACCCAAAGCTCCTTTTGTGGGCATGACACGGACTACACAACTTCTGTCTGTAACAATTAAATACAGTCCTACTACCCGCCCCTACAACTGACCTTCAGCAAGCCTTAATCACTGCTGCAAGTAAGCAATGTGAAGCTTGAGAAGCTTGAAAGTTGATTTCTTAGAATTCAGTCAACCATCTGCCTCTGAACTCCTCACTACTGACCCACAGGGTCCAGTGCTGCACCTGTGTAACATGACGGGAAGAGGATGAGCATTATTAACAGGATTAGGAGGAGGTCACTGATTTTAAGAAGCAGTATTTGTCTTCTCACTGAAATACGTAAGGAGAAAGGGCACCATTACCACCCCACTCTGTGACCTGTCTCTATCCATTAGGTTCTATAAAGCCTCCATCCGGCTCTACGCTCCCTAATGTTCCAGCAGGAGGAGGAACGGCCCATTTAGGTCATCAGTCTTCTACTGCTGCGCACTGAGCTGTTGTTCTAGGACGGAGAGAGAGAGAGACATACAGTACATGCTGAAAAGAAGTGGAGAGAAAGAGAGAAGCTGAGCTTTGGATCAGGTGTAAATTTGTGTCAGGGGTTTAAAAGTCCCTTTCACTTTGCAGCTGCACGATCAATGTTGCACCTTGTTTGCACTCTTAAGCCAAATAAGTGTACATACAGTGGTGTGAAAAAGTGTTTACCCCCTTCCTGATTTCTTTGTCACACTTAAATGTCACATGGGTTTGGATTTTTTTCTTCCTTAATAATAAAATCTATTACTTAAACACATTTTGTGTTAACTAGAGTTGTCTTTACCTAATATTTATATTTGTTTCATGATATAAAACATTTAAGTGGGACAAAACATAGAAAGAAAAAGAAAGAAGACACTTTTTCACACCACTGTAAGTACACACTAAGTTCGGTCCTTGTCTTTGTGATTGGAGGAAGTCATGGCCCAGGTACCAGATGTATTCCCTCATAACATCAATGAGGGATGAATGTGTTGAATTTCCTTGTCGCACTCATCATTGATGTCATGTGAAAACTGAAGGTCTGATTGTTCCTGTAGCTGGACGTCTCTTGACCAAACTTAGTTTAACAGCATTGTTTACTTCATAAAAAGTGAACAAATGACCAAACTTAGTTTAACAGCATTGTTTACTTCATAAAAAGTGAACAAATGACCAAACTTAGTTTAACAGCATTGTTTACTTCATAAAAAGTAAATAAATGACCAAACTTAGTTTAACAGCATTGTTTACTTCATAAAAAGTGAACAAATGACCAAATTTAGTTTAACAGCATTGTTTACTTCATAAAAAGTAAACAAATGACCAAACTTAGTTTAACAGCATTGTTTACTTTATAAAAAGTGAATAAATGACCAAACTTAGTTTAACAGCATTGTTTACTTCATAAAAAGTGAATAAATGACCAAACTTAGTTTAACAGCATTGTTTACTTCATAAAAAGTGAATAAATGACCAAACTT
>JBBIGC010000082.1:1664992-1681329 GCA_037576955.1 Lepidarchus adonis | reverse complement strand
AGTTTAACAGCATTGTTTACTTCATAAAAAGCTACACTGCAGTGCGACCTGTAGAAAAGAAGAAAAATACAGTTAAAACTGTGATTAGTTTGATTTGGCTTTGGTCAGTGGTGGCGTCATGGTTATGACCTCGTCTTTGTGAGCAGTGGGTCACTGGTTCAAGCCCTGGCCCAGGCATCACTAAATGTACAGTCCCACTACACTGCTCCATGTGTAATGGGTGAACATTGAGGGCACATTTCGTTGTGGTGAACTTTGCATAATGCAAATGCAAGAATAGCAACAGAACAATTGTAACCGTCATAATAAATATACACATCTCACCCATAAATAAATTGACAGACAGAGATGAAGGGGTGTTAGAAAAAGAACAAAATGAGAAAAATAAAATATGGAAATGTGAGACTGGGTGAATGGAGAAAAAAATAAAATAATTAAATAAATAAATAAATAAAAGACAAAAAATTTAGCCAACCAGCCACCACACAGTAATCTATAGAGGAAACGGCTTTGGCAAGCTTTCCATTATGCTGCATATGATTAAATGGTCATTTCGTTTAAAAACGGGGAGAGGACAAAATAGCACGGAATGGAAAACGTGACTAATGCTGAGAACTTCTGAGAACTGGTGAGAGAGAGAGAGAGAGAGAGAGAGAGAGGAGGTGAATGAGTTCTACTGCCACTCTAATCTCTACCTGCGTGACAGCAGTGCCACATGTGCAGGTGTTCCAATTAACTCTCAAAAGAATCCTGCAGTGCTAAAACTGAGAAAAGGACAGAATTCGCCATTTGTAACGTAGTGGCCTTCGTGTCATGCGTAACCATATCAAATGGCTTTAAAATCCATCCGAGCAGATGTGTCCAACCCCCTCAGCTTGTTCCAGGCACATGCCGCTACTATAGACCCTGTCAAATGGACAATACTGCAGGTAATGAAGAACCGTGGATTTCCATTGACGTTGATTTACGCAGAAATGATCACCCAGCACTTCATCTCTCCTGACAAGAGTCATAAATCAGATTATTCCACTTGTACACAAGACTGGCTTGTTACAGAAATGGGGTCTTCTTCCACACAATGTACCAGCACAGCACTTTGCCACATACTGGAATCACTTCAACTACTATTCACGCAGTTACATTTCACCTTCAAGCTCAAACTGGTGAAAATGATGCCACACTGTTGGCTGTGCAGTCATTTCTCATATAACCTCCTAAAAGCAGTGCCGTTCAGGTTTTTCACTCTTGAATAAGTGACAAGTACTGTATTTCCCCAACAATAAGACACCCCACATTATAGGCCTCCCCATTCTATAAGCCCCAGAAAAAGCTCATTATAAGCCGCCCCATGTTATTAGCCGATCCCTTACTGAGTTGAGTAGCTGAGCATAAACAAATTGCTCAAATATGGAACGTAGCGATTTCATGCCACAATGCTAGAACTACACAGAACGTCTGCAATATCAGAGATGAACGCGTCCAACATCAAAGTCACAATTGAAGATGTTTACGGATCTGATTTTGAAGGATTTGAAGAACGGTAAACCTAATAATTTTTACATGTAGATGGATGATTGACAGCGCTGTACTGCAGTGCCCCCACCCTCCAGTCCTTCAAACGAAAATGAAAAACTCATCTTTTTTTAAACTTTTGTTCTTTTTATTTGTGTTAAATTGAGCTTGATTTATACACTAGGATGTAATGTAATGCAGCAAAGAGCTGAAAAAGTTTGAGACACTGGATGCGGCGCCGTTTAAGTGACAGAACTTGATCTGATCTTTGCTTTGTGTTACTTTTCATGTCGTCTTTTTGTACTGAATTATATTTTTAGTGAATGTGTTTTCATGTTTTTAGATAGGACGTCCATTTAAGACAAAATAGAATTTCACATCTGCCTTGTAAAAGCCATATAAACACATTCTGATTTACATGTGGGGTGCTCAGTGATTGGTGGTGGGAGAAAATTCAGGACAGATTAGTTCCAAAAACTATGTATGATGTGTTTTCATCAACAGCCTAGAGCTACACAGGTAACAGAACAGGTTCAATTTCACGTTGATCAGTGTTGATCTATAAGACATGAGTGTTGATCCTCTACCCCAGTGCTGAATCTGAGCCTGTACTGTGGAGGACTATTGCTTTTCTGTCAATCCAACTTCATTCCAACACCAGCCACTTGACGGTGCTCTCGAAGACAATACTATTGATCGTATAAGCTTGGTTCAGCAGAGCCCCACTGAGGTGGAATGAAACCTGTATTATGGTGTGTGATGTGACTTGTTAGCCTGAATAGTCACGATACCTCAGCTAGAACCAAGCAGCTTCTTTCTCTGATTCACCATGTAACTCGTAGTTAACGATGGTCAGGACAGAACACAAGCCAAATAAGCAGGAGATTTATTTTCCTATAACGTCTGTCTCACAATACATTATCTCACTTATTATATGGATCCATGGCAAAACGAGAATATACGTTTTATTCAAAGTATTTATATTAATTGATTAATCGATTTGTGGCATGTGAGAAGAAAATATAGTTTTGTGACAATAAAAATTGGTCTTTGCTCAGAAATGCACTTTGTTTATGTGGTAAATTACACTTGAAAATTAAATGCACAGCAACTTTTAGTAATTTGTCGAAAATATTAACATTTTTATTGAAACCACTGTCCATGTTTGCGAACTGCACTAATGGCGGAGTGATATGATAGTAATATAATATGAAACCACAAACCTGAAGCACAAAATCTGCTTCCATGTCTGCATTGTACGAAAATAATGACAAATTCCCATTCAAATTCAATTGAGCATCTGTCTATGTTCTAGAGCAATGTATAATAATTTCTTATAAAACCTGCTGCAGATGAATAATGCCCATTGCCATGGGAACGGGTTTTGTGCTTTTGATCACTTTCTATCTCTCCGCCATTAGCACAGTTAGCAAACAAAGCTGACAGTTTCAATATAAAATGTAATAATTTCTGCGAATATGGGATGTTGGAGTGTTGGGCGAAGACCCAAGATAAAGACCTGGAAAAGGGGGAATGTTTTTGTGAGGAAAAAGCAAAGAGGTAGAGCAGGTTGCTGAGCGGTGACCGGAACATTCTGAAGAACTTTCTATAGAAAGCCACAGAATTAAATTTCCTTACTGCATACTACGAAACGTGATTTTCTTCATTTCACTTTAGGGTCATCTTCACTCCTTCAGGATTTATTTTCCCATAATGGTCATCTCACAATACATTATTCCCATTCAAATTCAATGGAGCCGTATAATAAACACGTATAATCATTGACCTCACTGACGCCCTCATGCTAAATGCAGTCAAATCCTCATCGCAATGTACAATATCTAGTGTCCTTCTACTACAACAAAAAGAGGACAAACGTAATCATTTCAAAAGAAATACTGAAAAAGGAAGAGTATACACACATCTGGAGAAAAAGTTTTTGTGTAACGCGTTTCATTAAAAAGCAACTGCTAAGACATATCGAAAGTAGTCACCATGTTCCCAAATGTTTAATAATATATCTTCCAGCCATAGCTCTTCCAAAAATTCTGGCACATGTTTTTGTAGGAAAAGTATTTCTTGTTTTTCTTTGAATACATTTCAATTACAGTTTGGAACTTTCTCCTTTTAATTACGCTGCTTGACCTAAAGGTGATTTTTTAATTGTGATTTAATTGTGGAGTGCCATTTCAGATCTAACCCATGACTGGATGAGTGTGTAAAGACAAAGAGTCTGGACAAAAGAGAGAAGAGAGAAGAGAAAAAAGGCCGATTTACACAGCTTGCCCTATGCCTGTGGGCTCAAAGCTTAGAGGCTGCAAGAGATGAGGGTGTAATCAAGTTGCATCCAGCTACAACCTGCGACGGCCACTCTTGTACACACTAGTGCCAACATAACATTTTCACATGTTCTCTTTCACACATACATACATGCAGTAGATGTGAATTCAGCCTTCTGGTAAGTCATTTCTGCCAGTCAGGACAATGTGACAGTATGATCATTCTAAAGAGAAAAGCAAACATGGTAATATTGTACAGTAAATATGAAAACGCATCAGTGTTTAGAGCAGCGGAGCTCACACTTTTCTTGGCTTGTAAAGTAAAGTAAAAAAAAAAATACGATTTTATATATTACACATATATAACAGCCAGAGTTGCATAGACATAATCCCCTCGCTTTTCAGTGGGTAGTCAGTGTTGTACTTTTAAATGTCTGATTTTGGTTTCTTACTTGGTCCCCCACTCATTTTTACACCCTTTCTTTAGAATAGATTGAAAGCTGCTGGGTGACTTGTTGGCTGGAGTTTAGCAGTAGCTTGCGTGGTTGATCAAGCACGTGCGGTGACGATGGTTACAAAAGATGAGGTCAGATTGGCTGTTCTGTGTGTCAGTCAACTACCAAATGCCACAGTGGGAATGGATGATAGACTAACACCCCTTTTTAATGACATGCAATCTACCCACACTATCTGTACTTTTCTGTGGCTCGCGGATCACTTGCTTTTACGCTCACGTGCGCTGTAGTTTATTTTGCAATCGACACACGATCAACATATTGGGCACCCCAGGTGTACAGATATCTCGATCTGAAGTTTGATGTTATGAGTGTCAATGTTCTTCAAGGAATGGTCAGGTCACTAAACTAATTTTAAAAGAGAGAGACCAGGAAAGAGCAATTACAAAGTAAAAGTTTATGGAAGAGGGATTCTCCTAATCAGAAGAAATGGTTAGGAAGAAGTACGGAACACCGTGTTTCAATTTGCATTGAAGTTTTCTTTAAGGAAAGACCTTAATAATAGAATTTCTTTGGATTTTCTCATTAAAATCTTTGTATTGTTTTATCGTCTATATTCCACTACTATGTAGGCAGTTCCCTGAGTCACGTGTATTTGGGCAATATTAAAGAACATTTTTGAATCAATTAATTATTAAAATGTAATGGTGGCATTTAAGACTTGATAATATATCAATCCATCCTTTTCTTCAAAACCACTTTATACATTTCAAGTTGCAGGGAAGCTGGAGCCAATCCCAGCTGACTACAGCCCAGGGGCAGGGTACATCCTTGACAGGAACCCAGGGCAAAACAGAGACACACAATCATTCACACACACTCACACCAATGGGCAGTTTAGAGTAGCCATTCAACCTAAACCACAAGCCATTAGACAGTGGGAGGAAACTGGAGAACCCAGAGGAAACACAGGAGCTTACACTCCACACAGGAAGGTACCTGTAGCCGACCCGGGGATTGAACCCCAGATCATCTTCCTGTAAGGTGAAATCACCAACCACTGCAACAACATATTGAATAGTTTAATAATAATAATAATCAGATCCAGATTTAAAACTCCATTATGTGTGATTTATAGAACCAGATGCTATTGTGGTCAGCCGTAACATTAACAACACCTGCCTAATAATGAGTAGGTGTGTGTTCTTAGCCCTTTGGGTGAGGCTGTGTCATGTTGGTCTTGAAGTTACTTCCGTTTACTGTATGTTCAAACATAATACTGTGGCCCCATTATCAATATTGATCATAGCAGTAAGCCTCCATTCAAACCAGCATGGTTTGCTCCAGCCCACTCTGCATGTAGTGGTATCTGAGCTTATATCTACAGTTTGGGTTTGACAATGTAAAGAGAAGAGAGTAATTATATATAGTATTCCTCAACAGTATACATTACTGTGCAGAAGTCAAAACCTAAACAAATAGTTTAAAGCCATTAATCTCAGCACTGAGTGTCTTTCTGCCAGCAATGACGCACGTTAACAGAGTAGTTTGGGCAGTGGTGGCCTAGTGGTTAGGACTTTGCCCCTGAAATCAGAAGGTTGCAGGTTCAAGTCCCAGCATGGTACCGCCCCCTTCACTGCCCCCCGGGTGCCACGCGTGCACGTGTGATGTGTCCCACTTGTGGACTATAAGGGATAATAAAATAAATACAAAAAATAAAAATAAAAGCAACAGTAACGCAGTAAAACTGTGTAAAGTGTGTAAAAGTCATATGTGAGCTGGTTTGAAGAACCCAGGTTTGGTTCCAGATCTCCTCTCCAGGCCTCCAGCCATTGCATGGATTTAATGGAAGGAAAGACTGACTGAGGCCAAACCAGAGATTTGATGGCAACTAGAAGTAACACTGGGCTTCCATGAGCAGAGGTCTGGAAATGGTGAAGCCGACATATTGACACAAAGTCAGTATGTTACTTGTTAAAATGTTAAAAAGGTTTCAAATATAAAAAGACTTTTGCATAGTACTGAACATTTCATGCTTTTTATGGAATTTACCCAGTTGAAATGGATCCAATGCATATCTGGGAAAAACAATCTTGAAGTTAACTCTAATTCTGAGCTACTATTAGGTGAGTCTATGAAGCAGAAACATCTATTTGATCGCGGCTACTCAAATAAAATAAAAAATTCTAAACTGATGCAAAACTAGCTCATAAATACTGTACAGACTTTTATAAGTGAACATTTCTTGCAGTTGTATCAGCTGCATAAAGCTTTTCCCACAAGCATTTGTAAGCATGTGAAGTACAAACGAGTGTCGAGCGCATCAGAAGGCTTATGAAGTCTATAAGAAGCCTCTTACGTTAAGTACGTGCTGTATGAATGAGTATGTATGCGCGCAGTTTGCTGATAATGCATTGTCCAGTGTCAGCTGGGTCTGGGTGAATGCATGACAACAAAGGACAAACCAGAAGCTCTCTGAAGTTTCTGAGCTGCTCTGGTATCTGACATGATCTCCACTGACCCTGAGTTGCCATGGTGACCCAAACTCCCTTGGGCATGTGCGTGAGAACCAATCAGAGTACAAATGCCAGCCCTGTCACAGTAATGACAGGCTTGGAGATTGCCCTAAACAACCACCTTAACCTCCTGCGTGGCTCCTCGCTAAACACATCCTTCTGGACATGGAGAGTGGAGATTGGTCCCCAAAGGTCAACCATGCTTTTCTTCTTCTTACCCTCATCGCTCACCATTTGTTTGACCAACATTAGCCCTTTAAGCTGAAGAAAAAATAATAATTTTTGTGAAAAGTAGCCCTCACGACTCTACATGAACTTCCAAATGATACAACAATCTGTGGAGATACCAGATCATCCAGAATTAGCTTTGCTCTCTCAGTGACTAGAATACTCAGTGCAGTACTGGTCCATTAGCTGATTATAATAGGCTTCTCCAAGTGTGTAAGGCTGTCCAAAGAGGAGTGTGAAAAGACAAGGAGACTCCAAGAAAGCACATGCTAGCCTTGGCTCTCTTGGTGTTGGTAGTATAGTTTGATTTGGAGAGTCCTGGTTGGAGGGTTAAATGGGAAACAACTAAATTGGTCAGAAAATTGAAGAAACACATTACCACACATTATCATTAAGTAAAAAAGCATTACTTTGCTTCTTTACTTTGCCCATTAAGTAATGGAAGCTTATACTTCAACACAGTACAAACTGCATGTCAAAATATTCATACGCTTGCCTTGAAATATGTCAGGTTTTTTAACTGGTAGCATGTGAGTAAGCAACTCTGACCTTTTCACAAACACATTAAAATGTCACATTATACCATAACATACTATAGCTCTTCCTAATTTAGAGAAATGATTATATGTTGCATGGTTTTCTATACTGCATAGATTTATAACAGTTTAAAAATAAGCATCATGCTGAAAATGCAAGAAGTATCTGAGAGTAATAGTAATGAACTGTTTTTTCTGGATGGAGGTATTACCAGCACAGACACTGCTAACTCCCTCAGCTCATATATAGGCAAAAGTGGAAAACCGCCAAAATCATTTAAGCGAAAGAAAGCAACAGCAATTTAGAGCTTTAACACATTTCTACTTGTTAAAAACACAATGTTGACGTGAAATAGATGACAGAAATCACTGCAAGACAAAAGAAGAAGAAAACATACACACAATGTGTTCTTGAATGATGTAAGACATAGTCCTGCAGGGGGGCATAAAAAAACGACATTGATTTTGATATAACGATTCCGTCCACAGTGACTGGCTTGTAGTGCATAAATCAAACCTGATCATCTGAGCTAGAATACCTTCTCCTGTGCATCTTCAGACACTGGCATAAACTCACCGTGTGAGGCAGAAGATCTCAGTGCTTCCAGGTTTGCTGTTGCTTATTCCAAGCACGAACTGGGCCCCTTATGTATCAAAGCATCTTGGAGCTCATCATGCAGTGTTATGCTGTGTATAAAGTCCATTCTGCATTATAAAGGGAAAAGCTTTACTGGCCTAAAAGACACGGCTGTTGTAATAATATTCAGCAGCACACACAAGCAAAAACATTCAACCATACAAATAAATAGATTTAAAAAATCAATACATATATACTGGGTTAAGAAAACCCCACACTCCGTGACCTTTGGAGAAATAAATAGGCTAGAATTAGTTTAAATATGCAAAAATACAAAATATTTTAACTGTATTACAACATGCTTCAGCTTATAATGTCACAAGAAATGTGAAAAAGTCACTTCAAAAGAACATAGTTGATATTCATTTCAGCTTGTTACATTCAGCTGATTATTTCCCACAAATAAAAAAATCCCCTAAATATAAATAACTTTTATAACTCATTAAATCATTGTTTTTACTCTGAAACTGTCCAGTCTGTCCGTCCAGTGGGTGATATTTTTAGGGCTGATGCGTTAGCAGCTTTGATGTGGCATGTGAGGCGTGCAGTATTTGATTAAGTCAGAAGAGTGTGTGTGTGTGTGTGTGTTTGTGTATGTATTTGATTAAGGGAAAGGCCTCGTATGTGTACGTGTGTGTATTTGATTAAGGAGCGATGTTGTAGTGATGCTGCAGGGCGCAGAGTGTGTGTGGTGACTCAGCTATAATCAGCCATGTTCACACTGTCTGAGTCCTGACACTCACATTATCACACCCACCCACCCGCACACCCACACAATAAACCGCACATTAGCGGAACTCGCGCCCTCGGTCGAGGGGCCTGTCGTTTATGCTGCTGTCTCCTGTGTTAAATTCATTCTCTTTATGGTCAAACTTTGACCTGTCCCGAGATCAACAGCCCAATGGATCCAAAGTGAATGAAAGCGGTCATAGTGTCCACAGCAGTAGAAAGAGGAAAGATGACCAGAGCAGTTTTTCCAACTGCCACCACTGTGTCTTTTACTCACTAGCTCGGAATAAAGTCATCACTGTGAGGAGAGATGCTTTCCTCATTTTCATTATAGTGAACAATGATGACGCTCTTGTGATGCACCTCCTCTTCTCCATTGCTCCAATCTCTGAAGTCCCTCCTCGCGCCCCAGTGCATGCTGGGTCCCCACTCTGTGTGCGGTCTCTGTTGCCGTGATGTCAATCTGAGCATACTTAGTTGAGGCTTTCCCTAAACACAAACAGTTATAAAGAGCAGTAATTATTACCAGGGTGTGTTTTTTTTAGAAGAAGGGAAGGTTATGAAGTAATTATTATTATTATTATACTAATGCAGTGGCCCTTCAAAAATGATCACATGTGCTAGTCACAGTCAAAAAATAGAAAGTGCCCCTATTGGCAGCAGAAATGGAATAACATGCTCAATGTGTGTTTGGAAAACAACAAGTTAATCTGAATGTGGGTGTTTTTTCCTTCTAATTATACACTGCATTGAGTTCAGTACTTCATTATTAATATGAGATGCCATTGCACTCATCAGAGAAGTGTGTTCAACACTATTTGTTTTGCCTACATTAATAAAAAATAGATTGGAAAAAAATGATAAATTATATATCATTATATTATATATAATTCCTGTCTGTTCACATATGCCTAAATGATAAGGTTATAAATTAAAAAATATATTATAATAATAATAATAATAATAATAATAATAATAATAAACATTTAGGCATCACCCAGGCCAATATTTTTTCTGAAACCAATTTTTGTATTATTTATGTGGGCAAAAACAAATAGTTTTGAACACACTTCTCTGATGAGTGCAATGGCATCTCATATTAATAATGAAGTACTGAACTCAATGCAGTGTATAATTAGAAGGAAAAACACCCACATTCAGATTAACTTGTTGTTTTTCAACCACACTACCCATTTTCCTTCAAATTGAGCCAACAGGAGCCCTTTTTATTTTTTGACTGTGACTAGCACATTATTACATGTTAATCATTTATGAAGGGCCACTAATAAACAACAACAATAATAATAATTCTTACTTCATAACCTTCCCTCCTGCTAAAAACACACTGGGGCAGAGCAGAGTCCAGTTGAAATAATGAAAACTGACCCTTGCTGATCACCAATAGTATGAATGAATCTTTCTCACATCAGCTAGAAATGATCCCTGAATGTGACAGAGGAGCTATTCCAGCATTGTCTCTCATCCCTCTGCACCACTACTGCTGCTGCTGCTGCAAGCACCGTGAAACCTTACACATGTAGCCAGGGCAACAAATGGGGGAATACAATTACAGATAAGTGGATTCCGGCAAAGCGCTTGAGGGGAGCGCAGGGGCGCGTGGGTCATTTGCACATTGTGCACTTTCTGTGTGGGTGCAACTTTGAACAAAAACTTTTGAGAAAAAAAAATCCAATTGAACCATTTTCCCCTCAATCAGCCAAGTCCTTTATGACGCCTGAGGTTTACATTTTGAGCTTTGAGGCTAATGTAGCTGCGAAAATAAAGCTTATTCCTCACTCCACGCAATTAGCAGTGTGCAGTCGTGTCTCACAACAGGTTAAGTACGTAATGTCAAACAGGTTTTAAAATCAATGTAAGTATACAGTACAATATAGCACAAAACGGTAGTACCAGTCAAAATAAAAACTGACCTTTTGTCTATACTTTTGACCAATGAGTATTTTGTAGCAAGGGGAAAACACGTGCATTTGATTTTCTGCCAAACTATCCCTTTAAGGTTTATTCTAAGTTGATCTTGTGCTTGTGCTGAGTAAGCAGCACTTCACATTGTTCTGAAACAGAATAGTTTTGCATGACTCAGCATCACCATTCTCTATAGAATAAAAGATGGGTTGCATTTTATTATTCATAAATCCTTTATGAGCACCCATCTAAAAAACTTGAATAGGACAATCTGGAAGAAACTTGATTGGCAGTTTGTACAAGAAAGCATGTAAGACATATTGTTTTGTGACATTTTGCTTTTGACATGTACCTAAGCTCAGCACTCTTCTAAAATGGATTCGTGGGAAATTACAGGCAATATGTTCGATGTAAACAGTAGAATTCCTGTTTTGGAATACAAAAGTCTCTCTGCATATTCATATTAATCCTGTCATACATTATAATCTAAAAAGTAAAACACCATTAGATATCCTTTTTTAGATGATCAGGTACAATACATCACTTTATACCCATAATAAAAGTGCTGACTGGGAGCTACTGTGGGGCTCAGTTAAAATTATTACGTAAAACTTTGATGTTGACTCAGCAAATACGGTATATCTTCGCCCCGGCATTTATTAAAAAATGTATTTGGACAGCCTGGCGTTCAAAAGAGACCGGTGGTGGTGGGAGACGGGCTATTATTCTCCTCGCAGACGGAATGGTGATGTAGTGCAGCTTTTTTGCCTGATTGTTCATTTATTACAGCACAGTTTAAATACTAAACCAAATGACCATTTCCTTCCCATCGCTCAAACTGCATCACCCTGTGGGGTTGTGATTGACGTGGAGACGAAAGGGCAAAATGTGTAAAGAAAGTTTGTTTAGACTTTCTCCTTCCTCTACAGCATCCGACGACAAAACATTTTTGATACAAAAAGGTACTTACAGTATGATTCACTGCAGGAGGGCGGATTAGTGTACGGAAAGTGCTGCGGGTCACTGGAGATCGACGTTTACTACAGACTGGCGCTTAAAGGAGACCAGCGTCTCTATAGCAACATCTCTTCATCTCGGCGTTTATTAGAAACGGGCGTCAATAAGAGACGGGCTATTATTAGAAGATATATGGTATTAAAGAGATTAGCTGAGCATAAATGTCTCAAATAATTACTTGATCAATAACTAAATATATCAACTAATAATCTAATCATAATATAATCAACTAATATATCAAGGAAAATAAAGGATGAAACAGAACAATTGTACAGAAATAGTTTAAATTAAAGTTAGTTATCAATATTAAATATATTAGAACTGAATTCTGCTTACTGTCACAATTTTTAAAGTTGTATTGAAAATTGTGTGTCCACACTCTAACCATCAGTGCTACCAAAGTTATTTACACACGTGCAGAGAGCAGCTGATTATTACTTTCAGGCTAAGGACTAAAAATTAACACCTGCCCTGTTGACAATTTGTGATCTCTCGATGTCAGTTTAAAAAATCTCATGTCGCTTGAGTGACGAGTCATCATTCTTACCCCTGATGGTGCTGCCGTGTTCCTGCAGCTCCAGCTCCATGTAGTGCAGCTGCTTTTTGGATGTAGGGCTGACGGGAATATTCACATACGTCACCGTTTCCCCTCTCGGCCTGTCTGTCACCCCGGAGCCCTCTGGCGGGAAAACAAACAGTTCTGCAAACACAAAAATATACAGGGCAATAACACTAAAGGATGAAGATCAGAAATTCAATATTAATGACCTTTAGGCCCCTGTGTTAAACCAAAACACCTCGATCTGTACAAACGCACAAGATTGATCATAAGGCACAAATGGAGAAACCTTTTTTTTTGTGAGAATTCAGGTATAATTAATTTTCCTTCTGCAGGTCAGAATGGCCTGAGGAGCCAAGGACTTTTCTGCTGGGCGTGTGATGACGACAGACACAACATCTATAGAACTTATTTAAAGACTGTATATATAAATATATATATAAACTTTAATCGAATTTGAAGAATGTGTAATGGTTTTGATGACTTTGCTTCAATGGCTTATAATCAGAATCAGAAAATTGTATTAATCCCAGAGAAAACTTTGCTGCGACTTTGCTGCGACTGCACATGGAGACATAAAGGCATACAGACATACTTACAAAATTAAAGTATCGTAAAATTAATAATTAAATAGAATAAGTAAAATAAGGTGATGATGAAAATATGAATATGTAGAAAAATAAAATAAAAATAATAAAATCGAAGTAAAATAAAATAAAAAATAAATGTGTAGAATTTTTAAAAATACACCCAGTACTGAGTAAAGATCTTCAAGACCTTCAAAATCATTATCTTGTTCAATATTATCCAAATGCACCTTCTCCAAACCAGGTTTTCATAAAGTTAAAACTGATCATTCCAAAGCATGAAGACTGCCAATTAAAAATCAAATTGACTTAGAAAACCACACAAGCTCTTAAAATCCAAATGACTTGAGTTGTAACTTTAACGAGAGGTGGCACAAGGTTTCTAAAGCTTAAGGTAAGTTAGTTTTAAGACTTCTTAGAATGAAAACTAATAAATCAGAATAAAATTAAAGACCAAAAAGTGAAGAAAACAGCATCAGTTGCCTAGGGCTAGAAACACAGACTTTATAAAACATTTTCCCCCCTGGTGCTGGGATTGGAGATTGGAGTGCTGAGCAAGAGCAGAATATGTGGCATCTGTTGATGGAATGACTTGGTTTATCTTCCTCACTCTACCTACATGTGGGATGCCACCGCCTTGATTCCCATAGTATCACGTCTGAAGCACTGCCTGCACAAGTCCATCATTCCTCATATACACAGATCATTTTCCCTGAACCTGTACATGCCCATCCTGTTGCTAGCTCGTCAGTGGGCTGGTCTTACTGTCTGTTATACTCTTCTAGACTGTGTTCTGAGTCTGGATAAAATGAACAGGGTTGTACAGGGAAGAGAGAAGAGAGAATGGTGGGAAGTCAGTTAAAACAGAAAAAGCAGACCCAATACTGTACAACCATCTTAGTCTTCACTTTATTCCCAGTGCAGTTTGTTTGGTATATAACAATATAGTTCTTGATAACAACCTCATTTAGTGGAATTAGTGTTGCTCCACCCCCTTTTTTGTTGGTGTGTGTGCGTTCTCCTGCCTGTGATCTAATTCTACTGTCCTGGCTTTGCACAGACAAACACCGAGCAGCCCTGAGTCACTGTGATTGTGTTAAATAGGGAAAACACCATCATAAACAGTCTTTTTAATAGCTCATGTTAATGTAGTGTTATTTATGTTGTCTGGAGGCGGTTTTGATGGATGAAAAAACATTTTTAGTACCAACAGTAACTGTAACAATTTATCATTTTTCCTACTCAAAGACAAACCGCTAAAAAAATGTCATCACTGATTCATAGCTGAAGCTCTGCAGGGTTGGATGCTCTATTCACCCCAGTGCCCTAAGCAAAAAACACAAGCATTCATGAGCTCTGATTTCAAAGATAGTGATACTTTTAATGTGTGTATTTTCAAAAAAGCCTTTTGTTTCTCTCCCTCTCTAACTGGTCTGCTTCTTTACAAGCTGAAACTTTCTTAGGTTTTACAGATTGTACTATACAATGAAATTAAATAAAAAATAAAACTATATTAAGGAAAAAACTATATTAGCAGCTAATTTTGTTCAAAAATCAACCATTTTTAAATACATTCAAAAAAAATTTTTCCCCCAAAAGTAACTAAGATGATGGCAAACATTTGGCACATAATATATAGGTTTGGGGTAAGCTAAATATAACTACATAATGCATATGTACCACAGTTTCAATTTGATTAAATTTAATTGCACTAAAAGGTAGAAACTCAAAATGAGAGTTTCCCATGGGGACTTGCTGCCACTTCTAATATTGATATGTCAAACCCTGCTGTGGGGTACACACTAATAACAGTGTGGAGTGGGCAGAGCTTTTGTTCAAACCTTTAAAATTCATTCTGCAAAAGGTTATTTATAAGTGACTAAATTAAGAAAACATTTCTGCCTAAAAATCTGAATTTGAGACAATATATTGGATGATACCAATTTTTTTCCACCCTTAAATCAGGATTTTCATATTCTACAGGTTGTACTCACTAAGATCACTCTTTCTGATCCCATTCCTGTTACTGCACCACACCACACACACATTGGTCGTCCCCTAAAACACCATAGCTGCCACATTCCAAAAACACCCCCGACTCCTACACACAGATGATCAAACTGTGTCCTATTATAGACAACATTCAGTTCATGACAGTAAAGAGCCTTATTATTACCTTCAGACCATTTCAAGGACAAACTGTACTGCTGCTCTGGATATTAGTGATATATATATATAAGTGTAGACAAGGCCGCACCTTTACTATCAATCCTGCTTTAATACTCATGCACACAAGCACATTTCTACATGAAAAACAAACACACATACACATTATTAAACCTGTAAACCTGTGCTTTTCTTGTTCAAAAGTGTTCATACTTCTGCTTACAACTGTATACAAGCTTTGAAACTTGAGTACAACAAATCACACAAACATATCAGGAAAACAAGCGATCATATTTATATTGGGGATGTGAATCGCAGTGTATCTTATGATATGATTTGTGATACTGCACACTTGGATTACTGGGTCTATCCCCTTTTTCAAAAACCCTCTCTAGCGATGTGTGTTTACTCACATTGACTGTTTCCTTGTAGTGTCATTCATCGCTATTAAACACGGCCGTCACAAAACAATCCACTATAATCCAATGTTCTAAAAAGCAAAGTCAGACTTTAAATGTGGCTGGGGCGTCTCTCAGCTGAGCTTTCTCTCCTATCCATCTGTTGGGAAGTTCCCCTTCAGCTTTCACCCAAGTTTCTTGCACTCAGACAGGCAGCGCCACCCAGCGGAGAGAAGTAGTGACGGCAGTGTGTGAAATTGGCAATGAATGTTTATTAATATAAATATTGCTATTGCCGGATGACGGAATATTGCCATATCGATATTTTGTCACACCCCTAATTTACATGATAAAATGTACATTTCTTGGGAGACAGAGGAAACACTTGGGCACTCACCTTCGGCGTCGCGAGGGCTCCTCTGCTGCCCGCAGCTGCCCATCATCTCATATCTGCTCTTCTCATCTGACTGAAAGAGGACGCATTTGACTTTCAGGAAAAAACTAAACAAACTGTTCACCTGTATACTTCATTACAGCCTGAGGGAATGAGTAGAGATTGTTGCAACACTGCTTATAAATAAATAACCAATAAATAAGCAAAAATTTCATAATTACTCTGAAATACCCTTTCGGTGCTCTACTTTACATTATTTATAGTATATAGAAGGTGAGAGAGAGAGAGAGAGAGAGAGAGAGAGAGAGAGAGAGAGAGAGAGAAAGAGAGAGAGAAAGCGAGAGAGAGAGAGAGAGAGAGAGAGAGAGAGAGAGAGAGAGAGAGAGAGAGAGAGAGAGAGA
>JBBIGC010000082.1:1623515-1635992 GCA_037576955.1 Lepidarchus adonis | reverse complement strand
CGTGTCGGAAGCAGCCTTACTCCATCTACAAAGCTGGAACCTGCACTCATCAGCTTTTCTCCCTGCAACTGTGTGTGTGTGTGTGTGTGTGTGTGTGTGTGTGTGTGTGAGGCGTGCTGATGTGGCCTAATTAAAGCTGCAGCCTTGCTTTCTGAAGATCCAGACAGACAACTTTATCCGTTTGTGAGCTGATGACAGCGTAGCTGGAGCTCAAACATCTTCTCCAGTCTCCTCAACACCGAAAACAACCCTCCGCAAGTGTGTGTGCGTCTCAGAACAACGTCTAGACTTCGGTAAATGTTCGCAAACTGGGTCAGCTGCTAGAACGGGCTCCTTTCCTCCTTGAGCTTCCAGAGGAGAAAATAATGGGGCTGGGGAAGCGAGTTGTGGGCCGGTGCATGGCTGCAGCATGCACAGCGTGTGCTCTGTGGGATCTGCTGTGTTAAGGTGCTATTTATTTTTATCGGGTTTGAACTGCACCGAAATAACAAAAGATGTGTGTTTGAATGGAAGCGAGAGTTGGGTGTTTTGAGACGCTGTTGGCTTTTCTCAACGCGATGGGATCTCAGGAGGAAAACTTCTCAATATGTGCACTACTAATAGAACGCTGCTTTTGCTCACGTTGTCTTACAAAAAAAGCGGAAAATATTTTCAAGGTAAACGCTATTCTTTCTAAACTTGAAAACCAAACAAACACATCCACAAAAATTGTAGTAATTTTACTTACTTTACCATGATCCCTCTGAAAAATCGAACAATATTTACACCTGATTATTAATAGACATAGAAATAAATATTATATTAATTTATTTTTTCATTCTCTAAACTGTTAGAGCCAATTCCATGGGCTATAGGCACCAAGCAGAGTTCTCTCTGGACAAGAAGGTCAACACAGGACTGTTTAGAGTAGCCAGACAAACTAAACCACAAGCCTTTGGACAGTGGGAGGAAACCGGAGAACCCGGAGTAAACACGCATAAACACACAAAGGCATCTGTGGCCGACCCGGGGATTGAACCCAGGACCTTGTTGCTGTGAGACAACATGCGTGAAATGCTGTTTTATTTTATTTTATTTATTTATTTATTTATTTATTTATTTATTTATACATACCACATTAACCAAACAAGGACATATTTTAATACTATCATGTAAAATTCTTCCTTATGCAATATAATACTTAATATATAGTGAGGAACATAAGTATTTGAACACCCTGCGATTTTGGAAGTTCTCCCACTTAGAAAAGATGGAAAATCTGAAATTGACATTGTAGGTACATTCCCACTGTGAGAGACAGCATAAAAAAATCAGGAAATCTCATTGTGTGATTTTTAAAGAATGTATTTGTATTGCACTGCTGCACATAAGTTTGAACACCTGAGAAAATCAGTGTTAATATTTGGTGCAGAGCCGTTGTTTGCATTTGCGTCAAATGTTTCCTGTAGTTCTTGATCAGGTTCCACTCACTGCAACAGGGATTTTGACTCCACTCCTCCAAACTGATCTCCTCTAGATCTGTCAGGGTGCGGGGCTTTCGCTGAGCAACACAGAGTTTCCGCTTCCTCCAAAGATTCTCTATTGGATTTAATTCTTACCGAGCCACTCCTTGGTTCTCCTGGCTGTTTACTTTGGGTCATTGTCATAATGGAAGACCCAGCCACAACCCATCTTCAGTGCTCTGACTGAGGGAAGGAGGTTGTTGCTCAAAATCTCACAATACATGGCCCTGTTCATCCTCTCCTACAGTGAAGTTGTTCTGGTCCCCTTCACATGATGTTTCCACCCCCATGCTTCACAGTAGGGATGGTGTTCTTGGGATACACAGTGAAGTTTAGACCAAAAGGTTCTACGTTGGTCTCATCTGACCACATGACTTTCTCCCATGCCTCCTCTGGATCATCCAGATTTAACATCATCAAAAACTATAAGGATTGCAACATTAATTTAAAAAAATCTGACTTATTAAAAAAGTGGCTGAAGCTGTTGTGGCTCTTCAGCTGAGATTTTAGCGGAGGATGATTTTGCTCATCCTTGTTTTAAATGTGCAATAAATAAATGCATTTATTTATTAATTTAGAAATAAATAATCAATTGAAACGGACATGACATTATACAGTAAATGTGTTATTACAAACTGACCGCACCTGCCTTTGAATGACTTGCACAGAAACCCACCAGTGAGCATGAATGGAAACTCGAGGGCACCTTGTCTTTTGAAACTTTCAAGGTAATTTTGTGTTTTACTAGACAATTAAGAAAGGAAAACAATCGCTAGCATAAACCTGCAATGTGTACATATGGGCATATTTAGCTTCATCGCTTCAGGTTTAGCAGAGTCCTCCTTAGAACGAAGGGCAGCTTTTGTCTCAGTAATGATTTGCCTGTGTTATTTTCTAGTGTTTCACTCTTTTTGAAAGCTAACAGTGAACAACGGCAGCTAGAGCTACGCCTGCAGGCAAGAAC
The DNA here is from genome assembly GCA_037576955.1 of Lepidarchus adonis. Taxonomy (NCBI): domain Eukaryota; kingdom Metazoa; phylum Chordata; class Actinopteri; order Characiformes; family Lepidarchidae; genus Lepidarchus; species Lepidarchus adonis. The sequence goes on along the minus strand of JBBIGC010000082.1, from coordinate 1,633,526 downwards.
CACCGCTACAGAAATGCTAATCTCTTCTAGCACCCCTGTGAGACTGTAGTAATATGGTAGTGCTAAACTAATACACCGCATTGCACATGATTTCATTTAAAGCCTTCAACAGACATCTTGTATATGACCCTGTGTATATTATTTTAACATTGACTTGGATTAAACAGCTGTTCATGTTTCATGAGCTATTTCAAAGATTTCACCCATTTGTTTACTTCTCTGAAGGCCAAGAAGGCCATGGAGGTTAGTTTCTTTTGGCCCATACGTCCTCTGAGCTTCCCTGAGCACAAATCTGAAGAAATATTTTCAACTAATGAAACCAAATGGCTAAAATGTGGCCAAGAAGTAAATGTTAATCACTTATACTACTAAAACCTAGCTTGTGGTCACATGGGTCTACCCAGTTGTATTAACAAAACAACTAAAAATTCCATTGTAGATTAGAACAATTCAAATATCAACTGTTAGATGTTCCTCCAAGGTTAAATCACACATAATCTGCATCTAAATACATTTTCCTGTGTGCCTTTTCTTGATTTTTGCATGTACATGCTACACGCTAGTCAGCTGTGCTAATATAATTCGGTATTTTACTTAAGAATAGGCTGTGGATTATACACTGATTTTACAAACCTGCATTATTGGGTGCGGCTTACTTAAATGGGACGGCCTATCTAAAAACATAAAAAAGCATACCCATCACATCAATTGCAATCGACCAGTGGATCGAGCCCTGGCTTTCAAAATAAACTCCCACGAAATAAAATAATATAAAATAATAAAATAAAATACCACGAAAAAGAGACTGAGCAGCATAAAAACGAGTGACCAGCGAGCCACCAAAGACACTACAGAACAGAGAGTGTGGGTAGATCGCATGTAAAAAAGGGTCTTAGTCCATCATTCATCCCCACTGTGGCATTTGGCACTTTATTGGCTTATAGTGCAGCCAGTCTGACATCTCGTCTTTTGTAACACAAGGCCAAGGGCGCTACTGCAAATGCTCAGTCAAGCAAAACTCCTGTGAACAAATCACCTACTGTAGTAGCAATTTCAATTTATTTATAGCAATTTATTTCTCAAAAAGAAAGGGTCTAAAAATAAGTGAAAAATAATTAAAAAAGCAAAAACTCACTCAGAATGGGAGGTTTAATTTTTTTCCAATGTCATATTCAAAGTGTGTTTGTCTAATATTTCTACTATCGCTATTCCAAAGAAAAAGAATATGGAGCAACACTTTTGGTCTGTTCATAAAATGTGACACTGACTACCCAACAAAAAGTGAGCTAAGAAAAAAAATGGAACTTTTCTGGACCATGAAAGTCAAAAGTTATTGAACTAAGGCCAAAAATGCTTAGAATTTATCATTTTTAATGTTGATAGATCATTTTGACTTTTTAAGATTAGCTTGCAAGTCTAAATGTACAATTCAGTACAAAAAGATAATATTAGTTCAACTTAAATGTAATGTTTACTGCAGCAACAAACGGTTTGAAAAGCAACACAAAGCAAACAGTCATGGACTACAGAGCCGGCACAATCAGAAATAACAGGTACAACAAGCCCATGAAAGATACTCTAACCCCACAAACATGGTAGAATATGTACAATTTACTAAAATCATATTTTCCTTTAAATAATACAAATAATATTTGATATAGTGTAGTCTTCTAAAGTACAGCAACATGTATCTACCATTATTTACATTCTACATTATCTTAATGGGTCTTTGGGTCATCACATCCATTGGAGGCAAAAAGTGTGTATATTCCAACTCTTGACCAATCAGAACAAGGGGGATATTTTGATAAGACATCAAAAGTATAAACGACATATTGACCCTTTTTTTTCAGGTGCTCCTTCAGGTTAAGTAGGTATTTTCTTTAAAAAATTGTAAAATTCAAACAGCTTCCAGCTGAACATGTTAAATTATTATAAAATGATAAGATTTGTGGACAAACGTTAAAAATCACTTGGTTAATGGTTATAAAAGCCTGTTTCTCAGCAGCTCAGGCTACTGTATAAGGGGTAAAATGTAAAGCTGCCTTTCTTTACTAAATACTGTGTTATACAAGTCTTTCCTCCACTGACTCCCCCCCTCTCTCTATCTCTCTTTCTCTCTGTCTCCCTCTCTCTCTGGTTCATTGATCAAGGTTCCACTGAGTGCTTGGGTGGTGTGTTAGGTCATGTGTGTGTCGCTGTAGTAATACTTGATAAAGCATTAGCATTGATTTCTGCATGAGGACGCTCGGGCCCTGACTCAGCGTTTACTGTGGTGCAAGGAGAGTGAGAGAGCGATGGAGGGAAAAGAGGAGGGACAGATAGGAAGACGTCTGACCTTGCCTTAGAAAGCTGAAATTAGCGATTTAGCGCATGGTGGACACTCAAATGGCTTTAATCTTTGCATTAAAAGGCTACATAAGAGGAACGTTCACTTTTTATCCAACTCTTTTTTTCTGAAACGTCTATATTTGCATTGTAATAAGTGCTGTAGGTCATCGTATTGAAACGGTAGACAAAGACAGAGCTGCCCAATCAGAGAAAGTACGGTAGCTTCATGGATGAGTATTATTAATAAACACAGCCATATGCTATAATGTTCGTGTAGACAGAATAGCTTTAAAACGTGGTGCACAATGTGACACGGCGGCAGAAAAGTGTGACGGCAGACAGATGGAAACGTGCGAAATGATGTCGTGCGCATCTTGTACTGATACTGTCACCAATTAAGCTTCAGAACAAACCTAAACGGTGGTGAAACACCGCAGGCCTTCTTCAGCTGGGAGTCATTTAAATTCAGCTCAGTGTGATGTTGATACGCATTGTGGTGTGTAAATGTAATAAATGTTGGACTGTTTAATGTAGTTCAGTATAATACAGTACAGCATATCTTTCATTCCAAGAAATGTAGATATTTTTTAATTTTGAGTGACCTATTGTTTGTTATTTATTTATTTTATTTTTAATTTATTTCATCCTGGGAAGCTTACCATTTAAGGCTATTCACTGTACAATTATACAGCTTGAATTCCAGCAAAAATTGGGGGAAAAAAGCATACTTCTGGCTTTAAAATTGCTTTGCACTGAATGATGTCCCGTTATGTCCTGTTACAAATATCTAGGTCTCTAGGGCACTACCAACTCAAAACTGCACTAGGAAACCAACCAGTGTGAATCTTTAGGAAACTCAACCAATAATCCAGTACCCAGAGTAGCTTTGCTGGCTTTTTTGTAGGATGTTGGGTTAGTGTTTTCTGGGCTTAACATTAAAGCTTAGCCCTAAAACCTGGCGAGGAAATGCACATCCAGGGTTGCCAGTTTATGACTCACCTGAGGTGGTGGTAATCCTCCAGCACCAGGAGGGCAGTCTGGGAGCATGATGTTGCGCTGGGGTGTACTGCACTGGCAATCTGGGGAGGGATTCTGCATGCTCCAGTTACCATTCGCAAAGATCTCCAGGATGGAGGGATCCACAGTAGGTGTTGACCAGTCGGTCACTCCCGAAGGAACACACGGATATTTACTGAGAAAGAAACAGGCAGCACAGTTGGACCACTTGGCATGAGATAGTCATCTGCAAGTTCCTTAAAATCCCAAAGACCATACAGGGGGTCCTCAAGTTACATTGCACTATGACGATTCTCTCGCACCAGAGTCATAGATTGCCAGTAAAAATGCATTGTCCTCAGCTCCACCATCAACACTTCAGATGTTAAGCAGCAGCTTCTCTCAGCTCTCGTTGGAGGACAGTCACTCCAAGTGAACCATGGACAAGCTTTTATAACCTCCTGGAAAAAGCACATGACTTTTATGCTCATGCAGTAGCATGAGATATCAGCTAAAAGCTAAGATTAGCCAAAGCAGCAGCTTTGAGTGACATTAGCAAATGGCTAACAGGGATATGCGTAAGGGACTTTGTAGCCTAAACAATCTATTTGTTGACATCTCAAGGCCAGAGGCAAGTCTGGCATCTGTTGTGATGAGCTCATGTTGGGATGTAACAGCCCAAGTGTGGATAGAACCTGATAGTTAGCTTTCAGTGTTCACCAGTCTACCACATCTACAAATGGAGACACTTTGGGACTGTGACTACTCTACTAAGAAGTGGGCGCCAAGTGAAAATGACCCCAAAAAGAACATTGCTACATGCCTACAATTTGCAAAAGAGCATGTTGATACTGAAAATGTTCTGTGGGCTGATGAAACCAAGAACAAACTATTTGGTCACTGCATATCATCATGAAAACATCAACACAACTGCAAAGTGTGGTGAAGAAATGATTTGGGCTTTGCTGCATCATTGAGGGGAAGATGAATTCCAAAGTGTATCAAAAAATGTGAGGATGTCTGTACTTCAACTAAAACTCGAAGTTGGGTGATGTAACAGGACAATGACTCAAAACACCACCGTTTTAAAAGAACTTTTTGAATCCAGACCTCCACCCAAAAAAGACGATGGAAAGACTTGAGAGCAGCACACATGAGACGTCCAAGAATATGACAAAGCTAAAGCAGTTCTGCCAGGAGGAATGGGCTCAGATTCCTTCTGAACGATGTGCATTTGCTGCTAAGGGTTCGTCAACCAGCACGAGAAGCGTACAAGGGTTCACACACTTTATCCACTTGCAATATGAGTTGCTAATGGTTGTGCTCAATAAAGTCAGATTATTTTGTGTTGTAATTTTAGGCACATTATTTTTGTCAATTTTATGACAAATTAACGCAGAAAAGCATAAAATTATTTTATTTTTCCATTATATTAATCTGTGCTTTAAGGTTTTATTCATGTACATCGGTACATTCTAGATTTGATTCATTTTTATATTTCATTTTAAACTATATCTAGAGGTTTGCTCCAAACAATATCTCATTGTATTCGTACAGTGACGCTAAATCTCACTTTACGTAAAACATTGAAAATTCACAAGGATTTTTTGATAATAATAGTAGATCTTCAAGAAAAACAATTCCGGTTCCAACAGGCCTGTAGAAGATCCTGCAGAAATCTATCGGTGTTGTTTTGCAGAACTATTTTAAATACGATTACGTAAATCACTGGACTGGATTTAGGCAAAAACCCACAGATCTTACATTCATACTGGATATGAATCATGGATTTTGTGGATAATTATAGTATCTCCCTATTTATGTGGCTTTCAGAAATGTCAAGATCCTGAAGAGTGTGTGTGTGTGTGTGTGTGTGTGTGCACGCTGGCACTCGCACACACTGCGCACTAATACGCGTCCCTGGCAGAACTCACGGTATGGGGTTGCTTTCCATGCAGCGTGTTCCAAACCCCGGCTCGTTCAGGAGGGAACGTGTCACACTCGCCACCTCCACCACAGCCGGCCCGTCAGCACTGCAACACACACACACACACACACACACACACACGACTGAGTCAGGACTTTTATCACAGTCAGACTAATCAGGGCTAAAGTTCTAATCTCCTTATTACTGCCTGCTGCTCGTTCACACACACTCAGCAGACAGGACAAATAACACACACACACACACAGCTTACTGACAGAGCAACAGACATGGTAAATATCACACACAAATCCACACACACACTTTGCTCTGACTTGTAATCTTGCTGAGAAGACCAGATTGAGTAAATACTGCACTGGAGAGTTTGGCTTCTGGTATCACACACGCGCGCACGCACGCACGCACGCGCGCACGCACGCACGCACGCACAGTGGTCAACCTCAAAAATATATTGATATAATGTAGGACTTTGCCCTTGTGATCAGAAGGTTGCAGGTTCAAGTCCCAGCCCAGGCACCACTGAGGAGCTGTGCCGCTACGCTGCTGCCTCGACGCTGTTGATGCTGCTCCACATTTGCTCTTAACATGACGGGTTGTGTTCACAAAGACAAACTCCACATCATTAATAAATGGCAGTTGCCCTTCATCCCTTTTATTTATTTATTTATTAATTAATTTATTTATTTATTCATTTTATCTCCATTGTTTTATTTTTATGCTTTACTTTTCTGTCTGTAAAAAGTAAGCGGCTGGTTTACTGATGGTGCATCATCTTTTGAGCTTGTATTTTATGCTTATTATTTTTATCTGTTTCACTTTCCTTGTAAAGTGCATTGAACGAGCATGTGTAGGATAATGTGCTAAATAAATAAACTTGCATTGCCTTCACACATCAGACTTCAAAACATCACGAATCGGCTCAAAACTACTTTAAAACTACTTAGTTAAAGTTAACGATGAAAGTCACCTGTCAGGTAGCCATGCTCAAGTACTGATGCTATTGTAAGACAATTGAAAATTTGTCATTGTGAATACACTCAATCTGCACCACAATGAAATATGACCGTTGCGTTTAACCCATCCCACACGGGGCAGTGGGCAGGGAGCAGAGCAGGAGGCCCAAGTGGACCTCAGGGACCAGGGCAATGTTTTAACCAGTCAACCTCTGGTGGAAACGGGCGATGGTCTCCTCCTTCAAAGATCCAGCAATAGAAAAAGCTCACACATCGTTAATAAGACATTTACTGAAGGAAACAGCACTAGCAGATGATCGCAGATGTTTTGAGCTTTAAAACTACAGCTGCTTTGTTTGTTCCGCATTATTTAACTGCACTTGCTTCATACTGGTCGAGGTGGAACTGCATGTGTGGGCCTGCACCTGTAGAAGGTGTTCTGAGGTTTTCCATACATCCAGGGCTGAAGTTCCAGACTGGGATACTCCACAAATGGTGGGACAATCAGAGAGAAAATCAGAGACAGGCAGACAAAAAACGCCGGGAGGACCACCTTTAAACAAACAAACACGAGAGGATTAGTTTTCTATCTATGTGCAGCCGAAATGTTGAGGAACTGTTGAGGAACACAAGCACATCTGTTAGCAGCTGTTCATTTTGTATTAGCACCCACTAGATCCCAGCTTTATTTTCCAGATTTTTATGGCGTGGATGAGGAATCGTTATGTTATGTCCCCTTCTCGTCCAGCAAGGGTGGAGAACTCCACTCCTCCACCCTGGGTTTCTGCACAGTGGAGATTCTCCTGCTCCAGCACACCTGACTCAACTCTTCAGCTAATTACCAGGTTTAACTGATGAGCTGGAGAAGGAAATTCCACAAACTAAGCTGGACATCCCTCCGTCCATCCCCCCTGCCCTTCATCCCCCCTGCCCTTCATCCCCCCTGCGTTCGTCCAGACAGCAGGTCTGTGAGGAAGAGCAGGAGAATCTCTAACTCCACTGACACTTATTCAATCATTAGAGCCGTTTCTTAGCGCCAATCATATGCAAAAGTTTGGGTGCCACTGAGCTAATTCTGTTCATTTTCTACGAGAGACTATTCTTTATACATACACTTTAATAAACTCATTTACTCAATTTAGCACATTTATGTTCTATATTTTATGCCCAATATGTTAAACTCAAATAAATACAACCCCAATAGAAAAGAACTCAATTAATTAACACACTCGGGGTGAACTAGGCATTTTTATGGGCACGTGACTGAGGTCAATATGACGTTACCTCAGCAATGACTCAATCTCGTGGGTCTCTCTCTCCCCCTCTCTGTGTGTGTCTCTCTCTGTCGACCCCTCTCTGTTTCTCTCTCCTGCTCTGTCTGTTTGTCTCCCCCCCCTCCGCTGTCTCTCTCTCTCTCTCTCTCTCTCTCTCTCTGTATGTCTCTCTCCTCCCACCCACTCTTTCTGTCTCTTTCTCTGTCTGTCTCTCTCCCTCCATGTCTCTCTCCCCATCTCTGTCTGTCTGTCTCTCTCTCTCTCCCCATCTCAGTCTTTCTTTCTCTCTCTCTGTCTCTCTCCCTCCCCCTCTCTCTGTGTGTGTGTGTGTCTCTCTCTCTCCTGCTCTGTCTGTTCGTCTCCCCTGCTGTCTCTCTCCCTCAGTGTCTCTCTCTCCCCCATCTCTTTCTGTCTCTCTCTCCCCCCTCTCTTTCTGTCTCTCTCTCTCTCTCTCCCTCTCTCTCCCTCTCTCTCTCTCTCTCTCTCTCCCTCCCCCCCTCCCTCCCCCTGTCTCTCTCCCCATCTCTCTCTCTCTCTGTCTCTCTCCCCCATCTCTCTCTCTGTCTCTCTCTCTGTCTCTCTCTCTGTCTCTCTCTCTGCCTCTCTCTCTCTCTGTGTCTCTCTGGCAGGAGGTGTGTGTTTGTATTGGCTGGGTTGTGAAAGAGGCTCTAATTAAACACTTTCTAACACAGCCAGTGTGGCACCACCCTCCCCTCATCCCTAATTTCTCTTTTCTTCTCCCGCACACCTCTCTCCCTCCCTCTCTCCTTGCTCTTCTTTCTCCCTCTCTTTCTTTCTCTGTCCCTCTCTCTGTCTGTCGGTCTGTCGATTTGTCTGTCTGTTGATCTGTCTGCCTGTCTTATCTGTCCATCTGTCTGTCCATTCCCTCTCCCCTTGCTCTTCTTTCTCCCTCCCTTTCTTTCCTCCCTTTCCTCTCAGTTTCTCTTTCCTCCACCTCCTCGGAGTGACAGATGGAGCAGGCTGACTCGGCGGTGGTGTTAATGTATGATGGCTGAGGCTGGCAGCGCTGCGTAGCCGTGTAGCGAGGGTCGTCCGCTCCCGAGTTTGATTAATTACAGCAGCCGATTCAAACCTTGGCAGAAAAATGCAAATGTGGCTGCGAGCCTGAGCCACAACAGAATAATGAACAAGGGAACGGAGGAACGGAGAATGGGAGAGGGTGGAAAAAAAGGATAATAGAACATCCTTCCCTCCCCCCGAGACAAACGCGGGATGACAACTATTGTCCCAGTGTAGTCTTTACACTCCTGTGCAGGCAGGAAATGAGAGCATCCGCAAAAATGTGCTGATCTGAGTGTATGGCTGTATTTGTGTGTGTGTGTGTGTGTGTGTGTGTGTGTGTGTTGTACCTGAGCGATTATTCCTTTCCTGCTTCTTCGTGCATGATGAAAGCGCTTTATGAGCAAGGCCAGAAACTGATGCCTGATCAGAGGCCAGCCAATCAGAACACACGAACCTTTGCCGTTCACACACTCACAACGCTGGTCATCTACAAAACACACACGCGAATAAAAGGAACCAGTCACCCTCTTTAATGCAGAACATCATAGAAAGATTCTATACTAGAGCAAACCCACAAGGACGAGCAGCCATTCAATCAATTATTCCGCAAAAATATCTACAGATGTAATATTCTTCTGAGAGGAAGAAAGTACATAATTGCTAATCTTGACCTCGTTCGCAGAAACACCTTCTTGCAGGTCTCTGACATTGACGTCGAAATTTCTGACCACTCTGCCACTTACAATGCCTCCAGACTTTGATGGCTTACTCGCATGCACTACTCTTTTCAAATGCTGCTCTTTTCAAATCTTTTAAAGGTTCAAAATGCTCTCTTCCCTTCTTTTTCACTCATGGATTTGCTGGTGTGCTGAAAGGTCTGCACATTCTTTGCAGAGTAAATCACAGCTGAATCAATGGCTGCAAACCATAATACTTCCACCACCATGCTTCACAGCTGGAGTGGGGTTCTTTCCTGTAAGTTTTTTTCTTTTTTTTAACATTTGGGTGCATATGTAAATGGCCTTTGATGGTAGTGCCTCACAAAAAGTGTTTTATACAGAGGTTCTTCACTTCTTTTCATTTTTAGAATATAACAAAGGATGTCATTTGATTGTGGCTATGGAAACATGTGCAAGTCTTGGCACTCTACATACCTTCGACTCGATTTGAGAACCTTCCCTTCGTCTCAGCTGCAGAGAGTGAGAGAATGAGTAACAGAGAGGGGGGGAGAAAGAGAGAGAGTCAGGCTATTGAGAAATTGGAGAAGAAGAAGTAAGCTGACCAAGTTTAAAGTGTGTGTGTGTGTGTGTGTGTGTGTACCATGTGTAGAAGCTTCACACTCTGTGTTTTCAATGGCTCTGTTGATGCTGTGTGTTCTGGACTCTCGGGAGCTCCTCTTCCAGTCGCGCTTCAGCGTATCATTTTTCTCTGATCAAACACACACACACACACACACACACACACACACACACACACACACACACACACA
>JBBIGC010000082.1:1585825-1596611 GCA_037576955.1 Lepidarchus adonis | reverse complement strand
TTTGAACAGGAATTCTAAACTCTGAAAATAGATTCAGCACTTTTGAATATTTATTCCTAAACATTTGAACAGGAATTGTAAACTCTGAAAATAGATTCAGCACTTTTGAATATTTATTCCTAAACTTTTGAACAGGAATTCTAAACTCTGAAAATAGATTCAGCACTTTTGAATATTTTTTCCTAAACTTTTGAACAGGGATTGTCAACTCTGAAAATAGATTCAGCACTTTTGAATATTTATTCCTAAACTTTTGAACAGGAATTCTAAACTTTGAAAAAAGTTTCAGAACTTTTGAAACGTGATACTAAACTTTTATACAGTGATTCCAAATGTTGTAAAAGTGGTTGAGAAGTTAGTCTGAGTTTTTGAAAAACTGATTCTAAACATTTGTGCAAAATTTGAAAACTTTGTTAAAACAATCCGAAAAAACAACATTTTAAGGTGATTCTAAACGTAACACCTGTCTTTGATCTTATCTGTCCTCTCCGTGTCCTCAACATCCATGCGGATCTTGTATCTGACCAATGAGGGATTGTCCGAGTTGAGGTCAGTAAAGACAACCCCAGCCCAGAACTTTTCATCCTCCAGCAGCTTCAGGGCACGTTCCACCAGCAGCGACTCACTGGAGATGCCTTCAAACTTATCCAGATCAAAACACTGCAACACATACACACACACCACACTCAATTATGTCATAAAACAATAAACCCCAACCTTACAGTGAAGAATAAATAAAAAATTGTGAGCATAGCATAAAACAGAAGAACACTCTGGGCAGAGAAGACGAGTGGTGGAGAGAGCTGTACTCCGGTACCTGTAGATACAGACATAACAGAGAAAATTGATGGACTGATGGACTGTGCTCTTTTCTCTTCTTGTTCCTGTTATTTTCTACATTATCTTGCTTAAGTACTTGACTGTTATGGATTGAAAATGTCCGACCTGCACTTTCCTCGCAAATTTTCTGCAGCAATTAATGTAAATTTAGTGTACACTATAAAAAGTGTCCAACCTTCAAATTTTTGTAAGTTCATGTGGATGTGTTTGCACAGGTTTAGCTTCATTACTTCTCTACCTGTGCAGGGGTTTAGTAAATTGGAGAAACTGAAGTGTTCTTTTGCTTAAAATTAAAAAAAAAAAAGAAGTGAAATCTCCCAATAAAAAGACAATAAAGGATTAGGATTAGGATTAGTCCTTGTCCTTGTCCTTGTCCTTGTCCCTGTCCTTGTCCCTGTCCTTGTCCTTGTCCCTGTCCTTGTCCCTGTCCTTGTCCCTGTCCTTGTCCCTGTCCTTGTCCCTGTCCCTGTCCTTGTCCCTGTCCTTGTCCTTGTCCCTGTCCTTGTCCCTGTCCCTGTCCTTGTCCTTGTCCTTGTCCCTGTCCCTGTCCTTGTCCCTGTCCCTGTCCTTGTCCTTGTCCTTGTCCCGTCCTGTCCTTGTCCCGTCTTGTCTTTCACTAATTAAACCTGTCTTCAGAGCAGCTATGGCTGGTAGTTGGTACATTGTACAGCTTTACTGCCTTTATTGTTGGATGCACTAGGTTTTACTGCCTTTATTGTTGGATGCACTAGGTTTTACTGCCTTTATTGTTGGATGCACTAGGCTTGTTCACTCATTAAATCTCCATTCCATTTTGAGTTAAGGGGAATCTGGAGCCCATCCCTGCTGACTTGGGCCCAAGGCTGGACAATAGGCCAACATAGGACAATACAAAGACATGCAGCCATTCATACATATGGGCAATTTAGAGTTGCCAGGCAACCACAAGCCTTTTGACAGTGGGAGGAAACCGGAGAACCTCACAGGGCAAAACAAAGACAAACAACCATTCACATTCACTAAGGGCAATTAAGTGTCGCCAGTGTTGGACAGTGACACCCATTGATCGAACCCGGGACCTTGCCGTGGTTGTGGTTGTGGTTGGTTGCTACATAAAAAAATCGGGCGCTTCCTCTTACTGGAATTAAGATTATCATTACTGCAAATGATATGAAAATGCTTATTACTTTGTCTAATTCCAATAAAAGAAAAACACACTGAAGCGCCAGATTCTTGACGTAGCAGCCAGCAACACCCACATCATTAAGAAAGCACTTTATTATTGATGAGAAGACAGCAGATGAAGGTATTTCTGCTTCTGAACAAATAAAACCAACAGTGCAAGAGACAGGAGAAGGATAGCAGTGCTATTCAGGTATGGGTAGACAGAATTGCAGAGTGGATAGACGAATCACACACACACAACCCAAATTTACAACTTTAATAAGCTGTATCTGAGGGTGGTATGGTGATGCAGTGGTTAGCGCTATGCAAGCTTCCTCCGGTTTCTCCGGGTTCCTCCCACTGCTCAAAGTCTTGTGGTAGCCTGGCAACTCTAAATTGCCCATAGGTATGAATGGCTGCCGGTCTTTGTTTTGTCTTATGATGGTTTGGCCTCCTATTCAGGGTGAACCCCTCTCTTTAGCCCATAGTCGACTGGGATGGGTTCTAGCTTCCCTGTAACTTAAATAAGCAGTTTGGATAATGAATGGATGACCTGAATTTGAGTTTTGCATTTTATAATCTATATGAGGTGTATACTGTTTGTGCAGTGTATCTGAACTAAATTTGAGTATTTTTACCGTATTCGAGTTTCAACCAAACTACATTTAAACAGAAGTAGGGTGTTGATGTTGTATTTGTGAATATACTTTTTCTACTTTATTACTGTTTCACTTGCTTTAATCATTGACATGTATCAGCATTAATTAGATCTTAAATACATGTAATATTCTTATGTAGAGAAAGTAAGTACAAAACCTTGGCATCAGAAAGTAACATTAAAAAAACTTTATGCAATTTGCATAATTGTTCACCAATCTCGGACAGGGATTTTTGACCATTCTTCCATACAGAATTCTTTCAGTACGATGTCTAAGGATTTTCTTACGTCTACTGTTCTTTTCAAATCTCCTCACAATATTTCAATGGGGTTCAAATCTGGGCCATGAGTAGCCCATTCCATGACCCTTCAATTCTTCTTTTCAAGCAATTCCTTGGTGGATTTGCTACTGTGCTTAGGATCATTATCCTGTTGAAAATCCACCTCCAGGTCAACTTCGGCTTTTGGACAGATGGTCTCATATAATCTTCAAAAGCACTCTTTGGTATAATGCAGAATTCATAGTTGAATAAATGACTGCAAGCTACCCAGCCCTGAGGACCTTAGTTTCATAACCGTGTTTTCTTTTCATGTAAATCTTTCATCTCCATGTAATTCATACATTTTTATGTCCTTGATTAAGACCGCAGCTGAGCTCACAACAGTGTATTGAACACAGCTTGCTTTTCTCAGTCAGCAAATGCCAATAAAGCTATACAATTTTAAAGCCTTCAGTGACCACAATGACATTTAATTAGTTATTTTTTCAGTTCGTTTCTTTCATGAATATCATTAAATTATATATTTCAAATCTCTCATCTTATTTTCAATTCATTCATCTTCTTGTTGCTCTGTTTCTGTTCTCTCGCTGCCAGCTAATACCAATTAGGAAATGCAGAACAACTTTTTTTTTTTATTTACATAAGTCTCCATATTATCTCCATTCATTATTTATCATTTCCTTTCAAGCAAGGACTTCTTTCTTCATTTACAGCTAGAGAAAATGAGGAAACTGTCAAAACAACATTTTAGGATGATTTGACAGGTTTGCTTTGCTGAAAAAAGCATGAATTCATATAAATGAAAATAATTATATAGTCATGGCCGAAATTATCGACACCCCTGGGTTTTTTCCAGAAAATGTTTCTCCCAGAAGACAGCAATTATGAATGTTCTGGTATAGAAATGTTTATTTATTTTATGTGCATTGGATCAACACAAAAAGCAAAGCCAAATTTGACATAATTTCACAAAAAAACTCAAAAACTGGTCTGGACAAAATTATTGACACTTTACCCACAATTTTTTTAAATTTTGTCCGACCCAGTTTTTGAGTTTTTGGTGAAATTATTTCAAAGCACAGAGAACAGACAGAAGATAGGAAAAATGTCTGAGGAATTGTGAAAAAATTGTGGAAAAATATAAAAAAATGTCAAGGTTACAAGTCCATCTCCAGAGATCTTCATGTTCCTTTGTCCACTGTGCACAACATAATTAAGAAGTTAACAACACACGGCACTGTAGCTAATCTACCTGGATGTGGATGGAAGAGAAAAATTGATAAAAGATTACAAAGCAGGACAGTCCGAATGGTGGATAAACAGCCCAGATCAACTTCTAAACAAAAACAGTGTCAGCTCCATCCACAACTGAACGAAATGAAACGGCAGGAGACCCAGGAGGACCCCACTGCTGACACTAACATAAAAAAGCTAGACTGGAATTGGCAAAATGTACTTGAAGAAGCCAAAATCCTTCTGGGAGACCGTATTGTGGATAGAGCTTTTTGGTAAAGCACATCATTCTAATGTTTACAGAAAACAGAATGAGACCTACAAAGAAAAGTGCACAGTGCCTACAGTCAAACATGGTGGAGGTTCTGCTGCCTCTGGCACTTGGTGCCTTGACTGTGTAGATAAAATCTGAAGACTACCAAAAGATTTTGGGACGCAATGTCATGGGTGTTCCTGTAGGAACCGAGGCCGGCACTTCCCCTTTCTGCCACTAGTGGGAGTACCGGTCCCCCTGACGTCAGGCATCAGTAGCTGATGCTTCTATGCTCCTCATCATGGGCTCAACAAAAAGCCTGGTCGCCCCGGCCTCAGGGCTGAGTCTTGTAATAGGTTTCTCTGGATCTAGCCCTCGCTGTAGAGACGTCTCTCTTTCTAGTCTCGCTAGTTTAGTCAGTTTAGTTTAGTAAGTTGGCCTTGCATAGTTTCTTTTTCTTCTCTGAGGGTTTCTGCCGCTAAGTTTTACTTTTGGTTTTCAGTCGTATATGATATATCGATCATTGTGTAAAATTGTAGCTCTGATTTACAAAAGAACATCCTGGAGGTTTATTAATGCTTTGTTTGATCTTCAGCTAAGCTCATATTACACACTTCTAAATGGATTCTCCACTGTGCGTTATGCTTTATTCATTGACTATATAGTACATCACTGCATTAACTGCCATTCTCTTTCGTGAAAATCAATAATTATTTATACATATACAATACACATTTCATTTAGACCTTGCTTTGGAAATTAATAAAAGAAATCTATTTATATTCCAAAACCTATTTCAGATTCTAAAGAATGGACTATCTGTAAGTGAATGAATAAATGAATGAATGAATTACATTGATATATTTCATTAAATAATGTAAAAAATATGCATAGTTTTGGCTACAGTTACAAGGGGGGATTTTTGATAAACTTTTTATGTACAAAACAAGGTCTTTCAGAAGTGCATACAGTTTTATAAATAACAATGGAACTGTTTGTAACTTTCACGAAATCCAGCTCAGAGTGAATAGAGTCATATTCACAGCAGAACACAATACTGATACTGTATTGTTTATTAAGAGAAACAAATGTGCAATTAGGGATCAATTAGATCCACGACGTAGGAAATACAGCGTTAGCTCTGTTATTCACACTCATCTCCCCTGACGGTGTGTGTAATGACCCACAGTAGTGCGCACACTGGGACCAGGCTGTGCTGCTACAAAATAATCTCCAGAGGCAGGAATGTGGGTGTGTATCTGTGTCTGTCTCTCTTTCTCTCTATCCGTCTGTCTCTCTTACACACACACAGCTTCAAGCCACGGCACTCTGCACAAATGCACAAATTATTTGTTTCAATAACCGTCGGGGTCCCGAGACATGGGGGTGGGGGGGGCACAGAGTGAGAGACGGGTGGGGGAGAAGAGAGAGAAAGAGAGAGACACTGAAAGAGAAAGAGAGACGAGAGGAGGCTTCCAGACACAAAGCATCAGAGAAAGTCACTGAGCATCAGCAGGGAGGTGTGATGTCATGGTAACAGAGCGACGGCCAGATGCTGTGTGTCATTGCCAGTGTGATGAGCAGACAGTGTGTGGTGTGTGTGAGGAGAAAGCAGAGTGTCACCTGCACAGGTAGCCCACATTCTGCTACACACACACACACACAAGAGAAACACTGTTGTGTTACAGTTTAACTGCAACACTGTGCATAAGCTGATCACATATCTTCCTCTGCGGAATTTTATCAAAGCTAAAATAATGTAGCTATGGACAATTTTACTTAACTACAAGGCCTCATCTGCATCTCTGATGGTATGGGGATCCATTAGTGCCTATGGAATTGACAGCTTGCCCATCTGGTAATGCACCTTTAATACTGAAAGGTATATACAGGTTTTAGAGCAACACATGCTTCCATCCAGACAACATCTTTTTCAGGGAAGGCTTTGCATAAGACTAACCACATACTACATTATACTACAACAGCACAGCTTTGTGGTAGGAGAGTCCAGGTACAGAACTGACCTGCCTCTAGTCCAGACCTTTTACTAACTGTAACCAAAAATATAACAAACGTGACCCAGGTCTGCTGAGGAGCTAGAATCCTGTTTTAGACAAGAATGGGACATTCCTCTCCTTAAAGCCCAGCAACTGGTCTCCTCAGTTCCCAGACCTTAAAAGAAGAGAAGATGTTACACAGTAGTAAACAAAGCAGTTAATATACCCATACAATGGCGCTTGAAAGTTGTCCAGGCCAATGTAAAGTAAAAAAAATGCTGCACTTCCACCACCATGTTTCACAGATTATATTAAAATAATGTACTGCGCATCATTTTACACACACATTATGGTTTCCTCCATTCACCTCCAACATTCTTTAGGGTTTTTTGTCCACAAAATCATAAGTGAACTGTAGATGGTAGAGCAGATCTCCTTGCTACACTGCCATGCACACCATTACTGTTCAGTGTTCTCTTGAGGCTGGACTCATGAACATAAACCTTTGCCAAATTTGACACAGGCCTTCAGTTGCTTTGAAAATCACACTGGGTTCCTCTAACCTCTCAGACTATTACACACCTTGGGAGTCACATTTGATACTACCATGTGTTATCATCATCCCATTGACTGAAAATACAAAACTTTGATTTCACCTTCAAATTTTTTGGTAATTATAAGGGTTTATTTAATTTGACACATATGTTACTAGCTTTTTTTTTTTTGTTAAAAAAATGACCAAATATAATTTGTATTTCATAAGTTTAACGAGATTTCTTTAACTACTTTTAGGACTTAATTGAAAATTAGATGTTTTAGGTCACATTCTTATAAAAATAAAAATTTTAAAGGGTTCATACCACTGCACAAAGCAGGAGGAATGGATTTACACGCTCTTAAACGCATGCATTGCAAACTCTTACTGAATACAGCATCAGTGCAGAAACTCAATAATGAATTTGGTATTATTGCTTTTTTTTAACAATAACATTTTTCTTTCTGAAGAGTCATAGAAGGCAAGGTCTTTCTACTAGTGCGTTTTCAATTCTACTCCATTCCAAGAATATTTTAACAATGGTCCTCTTTTACAAATAGCAGATTTACACCCACAGTCCTACTAACGAAATTAAAACATTTTTACTTAATGGAAACTTTTTATTTAATCACTAATGATCAGGGCCATCGGTGGAAACCATCCATTCCAAAACTGAAGAGGAGCAAGAGGAAGGGCCAGAGCGAGGGAGAGTGAGTGAGTGAGTGAGTGAGAGAGTGAGTGAGAGAGCGAGAGGGAAAAAAAAGATCATATGACTCAGCACACAGAGTGTGTAGCAATCCAAAGAGCATGTACCATATCAGCAGGGGATCTCATAGATCTGTGAAGCTGTGTGCATGTGTGTGGTTATGTGTTTGGACTTGTGTATTTTTGTGTGGGTGGACAATTGAGTGCTGGAATTGAACTTCAATTCAATTAGGCTCCTCTCATTTCCATAGCGTCTCCATGTTCCTCGTTTGTAGACGCACGTGGGGGGCCTGAGTGCTTCTTTTATTTTCGCCTGTCGGCTATTCTTCAAGTGGCTAATGAATCACAGAGCTACGCCGGGCCAGGAACTGCTGTTTTTGGCAATACATTAATGCAGCAAATCAGAAGGCTCCACATGACTGATGCACAGCCTGAGAAGTTTGGTAGAATAAACCAAAAATACGAAAAGAGACAACAAGGCACGGAATGCTGAATGGATAAATGGACTCATGAACTGATGAATGAAAGGATGGAGGGAGGATGGGTCACTGCGTGTGGAAAACTGAGGTCAAAATGTTCAGTTAGTCAATGATATGTTTGATCTTGAGTGTTGAGGGGTGGTTTCCCCCATCCTGGCGGTCAGGGTGGAGGGAGGGGTGGTTGCTGCTCATGGGAGCAATCAGTACTGATGAGTTCTGCCTTATCATCACAATTGTTCCCATTTGCTGCAGGGGTTCTTTCCAGTCTGTTCTGACTGGCATGGACGCTAGTTCTGTTAGATGTCCACGCGAGAGCCAGTCGGTAATTTGGGTAAAAGGTTCTTGGGTTTACCCTGTGGATTCCTGTCTTTTTCAAATCCCAGAAAGATGGCCAGACCTATGTTTCAGCAAACTGGCATCTGTGGGGTCTCCCCTGGTCGGAAGGATAGGAGGTGCGCTCCATTGCGTGGAGGCAGTGTGGGGTCTGGGTGAACACCCCTGGTATGGATGTTGGCTTGAAGGTGGGTTCTGTTTCAAAGTTTACATTTCCCCCTGCACTTGGGTCACATTTGTTATTTCCAGACTGGTGGTGCATGGCAGAATGTTACAAGATCCAGACATCTACAGATTACCTGAAATTTTACAGTCCCTACAAATTTGATGTTTGTTTTCAAAGAATTCGTCTAAAGATCTGCCAACCCAAAGAGATTAGATCCTACCATTCTGCAGGAGATCTGCAGAGTTTAGATCAAATCACACATTTGGATCTAATCACTTGCAAAACTGGCAAATGTTCCAGACTTGGACTGAAGGTCTAACAGAGGTCATCGTAGATAGTAGTAGGTGGGTCTTCTAAGACGTAAGATTAACGTTGAGCTTTGCTTTTGAAGATTAACTGCCTGACAATTTATTAAACCCTGCTCCTAGAGATTGGCTTCACTACAAGTCAAGGAGAGTTTCAGAGTTTAGAAGCAATCATGTTTCTGTAGATCTAACGCTTTGCAAAATGTGTGTTTCAGACTTTGATCCTGGAAATCTGCCCTGCAGACCTAAAGTTAATCAGAAGTTGGATCCTGGTCATGTGATCAACTAACCTGCGCTGGCTTACTGAGTTGATCAAAATCATTCGCTAGCCACAAAGGTCTTCTGATGGAACACATTCCCTTACGAATTTTACACTTTCTAAAGGTCCATCACCCTACAAGTTTAGAGTTTAGATCCAGCTTAGTTCTAGGGGTGTAAATTACAAGTGTCTTCAGGATTCGGCTCTATGTACATTGTCCCCAAACTTATTTTTTTTGCCCAGGACAGTTAATGTCAGATGATATTTTCTCGGACCGGCATTTACAGGAAGGTGTCGTGGATAAAAACAACAAAATAAAATGTTGATGTCTCGAACTCAGAAAAGTTTTTTTGTACGGCCCGGTACCAACCAGTGGTTGGGGACCACTGCTGTAGTGTATAGATCTACACATTACAAATCTGTCTCTAATGTTTAGACAGGGAACCATACTCCAGGATCACATTTAGAGTCGTACCTCTGTGATAAAAAACAAAACAAAACAAGGGACAGATGGATGAAAGAAAGGTGGGTACAAATATAATGGAGAACTACTGACCCCCATTACTTCTTTGAGGAGTTGGGCAGCCTGGCTGGTTGCGTTGAAGACATTTCTCCAGTCGAACGGCGGCATCCCTGCAGGTCGGTCCTTCTCGTCACCACTAAACAGGAAATTGTTGATCAGCGCAGATGAGAGTTTGGTTCCATTCAGCTGCTGGTCCAAAGCTGCCGCGAAGAAAGGATTCTGCAGGAGAGTCTTTTGGATGCAAATACAGAAAAGAAATGCCGTTAACTGATGGAGTTCAAGAAGCCTCCAAAACTTAATCTGATGCTTCAGGTAAAATGTAAAAAATAAAGTCAAATGTGGCCTGGTTCAACCTTTCTATTAAACCCTGGGTGATGTAATAAGTATATCGTGCTAAGTAAAGTTGTCAGTGCACAATGCACTTCAGAGTCACTTTGTGATCTGATCATGGAAACCACCTTCAGAGGAGACCAGGGATGCATACAGATGCAGAACATTAGTAGTACGAACTCTCAAGTCTCCCAGTGCGTCCCCTGCAGTGATGGCATTAGCCGAAAAAAGGCGAGAGCAGCGGTGCTTCAAGTAAGAAGCATGTGCTGGCCTTAATACTCCAAGCTTGGTTCCATCATATGAAGAGAACAAGCTTATAGGTGTGAATGGAGTGTGAATAAATTAGAAGAAACCTTGGTGGACCTGCAGACATATAGAAACATCTATACATCAGGTGAGAAATGGAAAGGTTTGATATAAGAAACTTTACATTTCATAAGGGTAGCACATTACAAAAATTGGGAGCCAAAAATGGTTCTTCAGTGCATCAGTGTGCTCAGGGACTTTTTGTGCTTTTGGTTTACTGCTTTAGAACAAGAGGTCTTGTTTCAGGTGGTTCTAAACCCATTTTGGGGACATCTTTAGGCATTCTAACCCCTTTTAATCTTGAACAATAGACACATTGTCTCTGATGTCTCTTGTTCAAATAGCAGCACAGACTGCTTGAAGAGACAGACAGACAGAGAGATAGATAGATAGATAGATAGATAGATAGATAGATAGATAGATAGATAGATAGATAGATA
>JBBIGC010000082.1:1562080-1572962 GCA_037576955.1 Lepidarchus adonis | reverse complement strand
CACCCTCTGATGCAGTATTAGTACAGTACTGTAGAGCAGGAAGTAGTACTGTATATGGAGATCACAATGTGGAGGGAGATGCGGCTCTTCAGACTCCAGCTCCATCCAGCTGTTTGGGATGAACTGATCAGAAGGGGTGAAGATAAAGAAGCAAAACGTGAAGCACCTACTGGAACACTGCATTGACCTTCGGTTAATGACCTTTAGGACGTTCGGTGTCAGGAAAGCTGGAGGTGCTTCATTCCTCAGAAACTGCTTGATTTCCTGACACACAGAAGGTAAAAGCGTATTTGTTTATTGGTTTGTTTGTTCATTGGGCAGTTTGAATTCGGCTTGAACTGCATATATTTAAATAACTGAGATTTTGAAGGTGTTCTAACTGTTCCCTTATCAGTTGTGATCAGATCTGAACATGGCTGCAGGTGCTTTTCCAGTGGTGTCCTGGTTTCAGCACGTCGTGTTATTAACCTGCTGTACGTCTGCAGTTAGGAATTTCTTGCAGGAATTCCTGCTCCTGTTGACCCCCAGTAGGTGTCCTTTGATCCAGCTTGTTCATTGATTACACAGCTCTTTATGAGCTGATAGGTGGATTAGCTGTGGGCCTTTAGGAGCAAGATTAAGAAACACTGCTGTGAAGAAACACATGTAGAAAATAGACTGTGATAAAACAGATCCGGTTCCAGTGGCGTTCAAAGCAGTTGAACAACACAAGCCTCAGATGTTCATGTTTTATTTAGCTCTGCATTAAGGAGCATTGAAGTCAGACTGTATATTACAGTGTATACTGCACTGCACATATTCTCCTCACTTTACAGAACTATACAATGAGGTTATGTTAGCGATAGCTCGAAAAGAAACAGTGGCTTCACAAGACCTGGAGGAAGCACATGCTAGACTTCACAACCCCAGTGTTGGTGGTAAAGTGATGTGAAAAGCATAGACAAGTGGGTGAAAATAATTGAGGGAAAATTTGGGGAAAACTCAAATCAATCAATCAACCAATGAAACAATCAACCAATGAATAAACAAATGAACCAATAAATTTACCAATGAATCAATCAACTATCGAATCAACCAATGAATGAATCAACCAAAGAACAAATGAACCAGCCCACCAACCGAATAACCAACAAACCATCCAATCAACCAACAAACCATCCAACCAAACGAACGAACCAACCAATCAACCATCCAACCAAACCAACCAACCAACCAACCAACCAACCATCCAACCAACCAATCAAACGAACGAACAAACCAACCAACCAACCAACCAACCAACCAACCAACCAACCAACCAACCAACCAACCAACCATCTAACCAACCATACATACATCCAACCAACCGAACCAACCAACCAACCAACCAACCAACCAACCAACCAACCATCCACCAACAAACCATCCATTCAACCAACCATCCAACCAAGAAACCTACCAACCAACCAACCATCTAACCAACCAACAAACCAACCAACCAATCAACCACCCGACCAACCAACTATCCATCCAATCATCCATCCATCCAACCAACCATCCAACCAACAAACCATCTAACCAACCAGCTATCCATCCAACCATCCAGCCAACCAACCAACCATCTAACCAACCAATCAACCAACCATCCAACCAACCATCCATACATCCACCAACCAACCAACCGACCCTCCTGATATGTTAATCATCAAAGAGATGAGTCATCAAAGTGAGGAATGATTTGTGTTAACACAGCATTTGACACATTTGTTGGGGCGGGATGCAGGACAAAGGCAGTTTTTGAGACTGTATCCCTAGAATTCAGGATGGGTGTTCATCTTACTACTGAATCAATGAAGCCTACTTCAGTCATAATTGCAGGTAAGGATCTTAAAGGTCTGGGAAATGAGAAGAAACCAGGCTTGGAGATCTAAGCACTCAAGATGCCCAACTGAAGAACAACATGTGCTTAGTATGAAGAAGCACCTGATGCTCCAGATCACTGTGCTCATTAAAATGAACAGCCATGACATCAAGAGGGTGAAGCTACACCTTGAATGAAGACCCTTTCTGTTCAGCACTAGAAGGAAGAAAGTGTGTGTTTGGATTTTGATTGGACACATAATGAACATAACTCCCATAATGCTTTGTTTCTCACAGCTGCACTTACCACCAGTGACAAAAGGTTCCAAGAGGATAGAGAAAAAAATGGAAGAAAATAACACCACACGCCACAGACTACATCAGCTTCATTGAAATGTCATTACTGCTTTATTGCCGGCTTAGATAAAAGCTACATTTCAGCTTCCTAACCTCTCCGTCTGCTTTTCTGCCACTGTTTTTTTATTTTCCCCCTTCTGCACAATGAACTGAAAGTGCAATCTCCCCCATTCCCACTGCTTCCCTCGTGGAGTCACGAGAGAAGAAAAACAATTTACATGATTCTTGACGATGGCGGAGACTAACTAACATTCAGCTGGAAATGTAAAAAGAGAAAGAGAGAGAGGATGAGAGAGTGTGGCTCTTGGACACTGGCTTACCCACCAATCACAGAACAAATGACAAGCGCCCATTTGCGTAGGAACAAGTATAATGAAGCGTCGAGAAAAAGCAGAATTAATTATTCGACAGATCAGTTGCAGGCCGAAGGTGAAACAAGACCCTACTTCTTCTACACACCACGTAAGACATGAGGAGATAACAGACTAACACATTTTGACCAGACCAGCTTATCCAGAAGATCCCGCAGATGCTTTGGGATTGAGGGGAATCTGAAGGCCAAATCAACATCTTGGGCTCTTTGTTGGGTTCCTCGACCTGTTCCTGAACAGCGTTATCCTGCTGAAAGAGGGAACTCCATTGCCATGAATGGGTGTACTTGGTCTCCAGGAACCAACATTTCATAGCAGAACATTGCCAAGAGCACCACAGCTGAAGACCTGTAACATCCCATAAGACCTGCTGCTCTGGAGAATCTCTAGCCAACAATTGTCAAATTGACAAGTGATCCTAACGCTTCTGCTTCTAGCACATCAACTTCAAGAACTGAATGTTCACTTACTGTATCCCACCTCCACCTAATGGCCTGACCTGCTACTGTGATTAAATAATTAGACAGTTGGTGTTATTCACCTCACCTGTCAGTAGTGTTAATGTTATGCATGATAGATATTCATTGGACAGCAGATTAGCCACGCCCACTCATAATCACATTACAGAGGCAGAATACTGGGAGGCATATTGCAAAATTTACATAAAGCAGTTTTAAAGAATATTAATGGATAAAGAGATGTTGGAAAATGGTCAAATAACAACAATCAATAAGCTGGAGACAATCCCAGACAGGAAACCCATCACACATCCCATTAACACACACGCCTTTGGATTATGGGAGAAAGCCGGCGCACCCGTAAGAAACCAACCCAAACACACGAAGAGTTTGTACACTCCACAAAGAAAAAACACTTGTGGTCGACCCAGGGATTGAACCCAGAAACCTTCTTGCTGTGAGGCGCCCTTGGAATTCTAAGGTTCTATCTGTGGTTTTGAGATCCTGGGCTTCAAAGGTTTTGTATTCTGCAAAATCAATAGTTTTGTAGATAAAAAGTGCAAAATTACGCAAAAAGAAGAAAATAAATAATTGAATAACTCCATTTTGATGTAAATGTTAGCTAGAACCTGACATAGTTGCAAAGCAGCGAGGAAAAGGAGAAGGAACCTTGGGAGGAACCCAGGCCTAGTAGGGGAACCTCTGGTCAACAATGGGCAGGAAAAACAAGAGGAAAAGAACCTCACGGACAACAAAAGAGTTGCAGGAACAACAAAGTACGTTAGGGGTTTCTGATAAAGTGGCCAATATGGTGGAGGGCCACACTGACCCGAGACTGATAGAGAATGTGAAAGACGACGAGCATTGACCAGAAATACGTTCGGCTCAGCGTGTAGATGCTCCACCAAAGCCCAGGCTGTGAAAAGCACAGTTTGAGCTGCGATTTAATTCAGATGCCAAATTAAATTCCACCTAACTCGGCCAGCATCGTATTCCTTCCCTCCGTTATGCAACCAGGGAATAATTATGTAAGTGTGTTGGCTCAGTGGGACTATTTTTCCCTTTAAAAGGAGGAAATGCTAGCGGGCATCTTTTAAAAATATCTCGCCAGCGTCTCGTTAGAATAGGGTATAGATCCTACACATCCCAGAAGTGTCACGGCAAATTCGGAAAAATGCCTTCCTTCCAACCAACCGGATTTATCGTTATGAATGTTTCTCGTTTCCAGACGAGCAGAGGCAGACTGCGGGCGATCGTCCCTGAGAGAAAGAGCGAGCGCCAGCAGGTAGCAGTAGGATTCCATCCACAGAAAGTCCTTACTAGCAAATATGTCCCTTTGATTAGCTGGATATGATTGATTAGCAGTAGAAAAAGGGGCGGAGCAAAACGAGGCCTGACAGTTACAAAACAGCATTGTCCAATGTCCAATCAAGAATGCCTCAGGGATGCTAAAAGCAACAATTCAATTTGATTCAATTCAATTCATTTATCAATTAATTCATAATTATTGACAATGGCAATGAAATTGATAAGCAAAAATGTAAGTGTTATGAACTAATGCAATTAATGCACCTCCAGGCCTTGTTTTACTGAAATTTTACAGAAATTATTGCAAAAATGATGTTTTTTTGCAATATACACACTAAATTATTGGCTCCTTTAAAGAAACAGAGGAAGAAGAAAATTCATTCGTTGTGTAGTAACGTTAGAATAAAGTTAGAGAGTTTGAATAAAGACAAACAGTGGGTAAAAAAAAGATCCACCAGGTGCTACCATATAACCACGTCCACAGCCTTTCTGCTGAACCTTCATGTTTTCAATCGACCCCAACCCGTCAAAAGTGTGAAACCCTTTGAACGAATTAATAGCGCAAGTCTTTATCATAGAGCTATTGGTCTTTCAACTGTTATCATTAACTTTTCCAATTTAAGACCATGTGTGAAAGTGGCTGATTTGAGAGGATGCAACAAAGTGATGTGTATTTATAGGAACAATTTGGACGACTATTGACTTCCATTGTGTTTCAGACTTGCAGATATAGTTTTTAACCAACAAGTCAACATTTGGGCACCAAACATTGGACGATTGACTTGAAAACTGTGTAAATTAGATTTTTCCCTGAACTCTTCATTTACACTGTTCGTGTTTGGGTTCGTTTGGGCCATTTTCTGGACTTATCATGGTATCAAATCCATATTGAAGAACTGGGACGTAAATTGGACAGCTCCAGTTCTGAAAGGACTGGCTGAGCCGTCCATGTCTACACCCATCAGACTCTCCAGTGGTAAAATCACCGTAATGCGTATCCACTCAAGATGGGAACATGTCACTGTAATTTTCTTTTATACCAGAATCGCTCCATCCCACCATCACACCTAAATCCCATGACCTACCGTTCCTGCCGTGCTGCTTCAGGGTGTTGGCGGACAGCTGGATGGAGTTGCTCTGGTCTCCGGTCTGAGGAAACTTCAGGTCAGGCAGGTTTCCGTCCGTGCTCATCCGAGCCACCTCCAGCTCTGCAAGAAGGAACCGAAAAAACCCAGATAAGAGTTATAATCACACTGACCGCTGTCAAGACTGGACAGAAATAACACTGGCTCAGAATACACCCAGCCAAGAGCTAACCTCATTAAAGCTGTTTGCACCAGTCGCATGTGCCATTGCATCATTCGAGCTACGCTACTTAATGCTGGATGAAAAGATTCCAATCATTGCTAACGGTTGGCTGCACTTGGATGTTTGTGAGACCAGATAAATTCCCAGCATCAACACAATTTCTAGGAGAAATCACAGGAAATCTGTTTTTATGTAGAGCAGCACTGAAGACCCAAGAGTTGAGGTTGCTTCAGCATGGATATGGAAGTCTGAGGGGTGAGAAATCTAAGAACTTGGATCTTCTGCTTTAAGGCTGAGAGATTAGACTGAGGAATTGGAAATGACAGATAATTAACATGAGGCAAGTCAAGTTTATTAATATAGCACATAATTCTATTTATTCATTTGGTGACGCTTTCGTCCAAACAATCAATCTGATGTGAGGGCTACAAAGAAGTTCAACACATTCCTTTGAGTCCTTAATTACAGACAGTACTACAACATGAACCATAAGTAGTACATTACTATCTGGGATCACTGGACAGTTCTCAGGTAGAAGAATTCTAATTATGCCCAGTAGGATTAGATGTTAAGGTGGGCACATCTCAACTATAAAGAGTAATTTCAGTTCTAATGTAGCTGGGTGAAATGTGCTCTACCAAGATAGGAGTAAAAAGAAATAAGTAAGATTTAAAATAAATACAAATAAAAGAGGATAAAAGATACATTCAGAGTCTTAATTTAACTGAAGGCTGTGGAAATTAAAACGTTTTTTAAAACTGGGAGATCTGATCTCCAGGGGGCAGTATAATGTCTATGTCACCCTGTTTAGTTTCAGCTCTAAGCTCCGCTAGCTGAGCAGCTAATAAAGCGTTTTTCTTAATTATTTAAGGCCCAAACCATTCAGTGATGTATAGTCAATGAGTAGGATTTCCAACGTAATTCTGTAGATGTCTGGAAACCAGTGTAAGACCTAGAATAATTTGCTCTTCTTTCTTGGTTTTTGGATTTTGGATGTTGGGCAAGCCAATGAATAAAGCGTTGCCATAGTTCACCGTACAAGATATGATGGCTCCAAATCCGCTAAAACTTATGTT
The DNA here is from genome assembly GCA_037576955.1 of Lepidarchus adonis. Taxonomy (NCBI): domain Eukaryota; kingdom Metazoa; phylum Chordata; class Actinopteri; order Characiformes; family Lepidarchidae; genus Lepidarchus; species Lepidarchus adonis. The sequence continues at coordinate 1,566,245 of JBBIGC010000082.1, read as the reverse complement.
AAAGATTTTTGGCCTGGGTCATGGTCTTTATAGCCCTAGATTCCACTAAACTGCATCTATGTGTTGAATTTACTTAACTGAATAAAATGGCGTCAATAGAAGGTAGAGTTAGAAGTTGGTGGAAATTGGTGGCAACTGTTATTTACTGATGCTGGCTTCACTGTAGGAGGAGTTTGGGTATTTTTACTGTAGTACACCAATGGATGAAGGTTGTTGGCTGAAGTTTACTGATGGACCACCGCGTGAACCTCACTGGGCCAGTAGAGGCCTACTGGCTGCCCAATGAAGAAGCAGAGTTTAAAAGCACTTTCCCATTGTAATCTTCCCAACACACTAACTACAATTAAACCTTTGCCCATTGTGCTGAAGAACCATCTTCATTCTCGCAGCTGCTCAGCGCTGCGTTGTAGGTGTTTTGGTTGTTTTCACTGTTGAGGTTTTATTCTGCGTGCAGATGGGACAATACAGTAAAAAAGAGAGATAAGGAGGAATCGGCTGTGGCAGCGGCGGGGCAAGAAAGGTTCTCCTGAAAAGCTTAAGACTGGCTTTAGGCGCCGCGAGTTGCAAAACACTCAGGGCCCAGTCAAAGACGCTCGAAATAACACGCTAATCGCAGCAAATCTGTTCACCAGATTAAAAATGCGGTGTGTGAATACACACACACACACAAACACACAACTGCACACTTCAGAAAGAAACAAACACAATAGTGTATTAAAGATTTTTTTAAAAGGGCTTTATCTCAGCTTGAGGCAAAGCTTCTTCATTTTAGAAGCATATATGACGCTGTCCGGTGCTTAAATATTGTAGAATTTATTCTATGCAGTAAATCTTCTCATTCTACACTCATCTCACCCTGGATTACATTGGCATTGGGGCATGAAGTGACTGTAGACATTATGGATAAGAAAATATATTAATTCTATGGACGTCATTAAATTTGTCTCTGACCACCATTGAGACTCAATTATATTAAATATTCAATATTAGGCAGGTGGTTTTGAAGTTATGGCTGATAATAATACTTTATTATTGTTAAGTCCTTAATAGCAAAACCCAAACCCAATGTCACTGTGACTTTGAGAAGAGTCTTTACTGTAAACTTCATTGTGGACTTGTACACTGGGCATTGGGTTACTACCATTGGGCCAGGAGGGTATTGGGTTGAATTCTGCATTATCATACGCTGGATCAGTATCTGGAGAATCAAGCTGAGGGACACAGGGGACACACAGGCCAAACAAACCCTATCACATGGCAAACTAAGCGTATCCAACAGGAGCTGGAGGTGTGCTAAACATGTCAAACCTGCCTGATTAATCTCAGGGCAGCATGAAGGGTATAAAACCAGCACCATAAAGGAGCTTGTCGGGAGGGAGTTCGTCTGCCTCTCTCCAGCCGCCCCTGGATCCCATAATATGAGGATAAATTGGATGCCAGACACAATAAATTCTATTTTATTAATTCCCAAAATACTCGCATCTCCAAGACCTACATTGCGGAGTTGCCATGGCAGCCGCTTCTCCTTTAATCCTTGGGTTTCAGAGGAAGGAGACACAGCGTATGGGTGAAACGCCACACACTCCTATACAAACACCACACACTCCTATACAAACACCACACTGCTATAGAAACACCACACACTCCTATACAAACTCCACACATTCCTATATAAATGCTATATAAATGCAGCACACTCCTATACAAACATCACACACTCAAATACAAACACCACACACTCCTATACAAACACCACACAGGCCTATACAAACACCACACGCTCCTATACAAACACCATGTGGGCCCATACAAATGTCACACATTCCTATACAAACACCACGTAGGCCTATACAAATGCCACACACTCCTATACAAACACCACATAGGCCTATACAAACACCACACACTATTATACAAACGCCACATAGGCCTATACAAACACCACACACTCCTATACAAACACCATGTAGGCCTATACAAATGCCACACACTCCTATACAAACACCTCGTAGGCCTATACAAACACCACCCACTCCTATACAAACACCACATAGGCCTATACAAATGCCACACACTCCTATACAAACATCATACACTCCTATACGAATGCCACCCCCTTCTATACAAACACCACACATTCCTATACAAACATCACGTAGGCCTACACAAATGCCACACCCTTCTATACAAACACCACATAGGCATATACAAACACCACACACTCTTATACAAACATCAGGTACTGCAGGCCTATACAAACACCACACACATCTATAGAAATCCCACACACTCCTATACAAACATCATGCACTCCTATACAAACACCATGTAGGCCTACACAAACACCACACACTCCTATACAAACACCACGTAGGTCTATACAAATGCCACCCACTTCTATACCAACACCACGTACACATATACAAATTCCACACACTCCTATACACACACTACGTAGGCCTATACAAACAAAACACACTCCCAAACAAACACCATGTAGGCCTATACAAACACAACACACAGTACTATACAAACACCTCACACCTCAGTACAAACACCACACACCCCTATACAAACACCACACCGCCCTATACAAACACCACACAGTCCTATACAAACACCACACAGTCCTATACAAATGCTACACAGGCCTATACAAACACCACACAGCCCTATACGAACGCTACACAGGCCTATACAAACACCACACACCTCTATACAAACACCACACACCCCTATACAAACGCTACACAGGCCTATACAAACACCACACACTCCTACACAAACACCCTGAAGACCTATACAAACACCACATACTCCTATATACACACACCACCCAGGCCTATACAAACACCACACACTCCTATATAAACACAAAAAAATCTAATGTTGCATGGTTGGCTCTTGACAAGGTTCCAAGTAGAGGTTCAACATGCTACAAGAAGAAATGGGAGTGAGACAAAACATTTTGAGCAAAATATTGAAAACAACGCTTAAACTGAAACAGACTGTTTTACAGCTGATCAAAATCTTAGGACCACATGCCTTTAAAAGGCAAAATCTGTGCAGAAATGTGGATTCAGCCATTTTCTGTCAGGTTCACACCATCATGACATTCTAATGGCAAAGGCAAAAACTTTTTGAAGGTGGTCGGTCTCTCCATCACTGCTGAGGTGGGACACAGAAACACAGTCATTTGGAATTTCTTACATGATCCTGAGGGTAATGGAACAAAAAAGTCAATTAGAAGAACCAAAGAATTTCACCAGCACTGAGCCGGAGGATCCAATTGGAGGTTCGTCAAGACACTGGACGATCCTCCTCCCAAATTAAGGCCGTTACTGGTGCCGACTGCATCCCCATCCCAGTGTTGCCATAATCATCAGATAACACTGAAAGGTGGAAGAAAGTTTTATTCTCTGATGAGAAAAAATGTAACCTTGATGGTCCTGATGGTTTCCAGCGTTACCAGCATGACAAGCAGATCCCACCTGAGATGTTTTCTATGCTCCACAGAGGAGGAGGCACCATAATGGTCTGGGTGCTTTTTCCTTCAGTGGAACAATGGAGCTTCAGGAGGTGCAGGGGCGTCAAATGACCTGTGTGATAATGACTGGGTTTTTCAACAGGACAACGGTACAGTTCACAATGCCCACAGGACAAGGAACTTCTTCCAGGAGAAGAACATCACTCTTTTGGACCATCCTACATGTTCCCCTGATCTAAATCCAGTTGAGAACCTTTGGGGATGGATGGCAAAGGAAGTTTACAAAAATGGACAACAGTTCCAGACAGTAGATGCCCTTCGTGCGGCATCTTCACCACTTGGAGAAACGTTTGCATGAAGTGATCAACAATAACGATGGAGCTACTCATTACTGAGATCATGTTTGGAACTTCGGGGGGTTTACAGGGTTTTTTTTGGAGGTGTCCTAAACTTTTGATCAGCCGTAAATCAGCCTGTTTTAGTTTAAGCGTTGTTGTCCATAAATTGCTAAAACGTGTTTTGTCTCCCATTTCTTCTTGTAGAATTCTGAAGCTCTACTTGGGATCTTGTTTAGATCCAACATATGATTTTTTTACCATTTCGAGGGCTGAGCGCCAAAAGGGCGTAAGTGACATTTCACCAACTTTACAGGAGAGCCAAAACAAAAAATGACTTTAG
>JBBIGC010000082.1:1506076-1518796 GCA_037576955.1 Lepidarchus adonis | reverse complement strand
AATAAATAAATAAATAAATAAATAAATAAATAAATAAATAAATAAATACTTTTTTGTGGGCTGCTTATATCTTTCACGGCGACTCGGTCTGGTGGTACCATGAAAATTCCCTCCACCTCTCACTGATGCCATCGCTTCTCAAACCTCTCACCTCCATCACATGGCTCATACGACCAATCACCTTCCACACTCAATCCCGTGGTGTTTATAAATACAGGGGGTCCTCCACTTACGATGGGGTTCCGATCCTCAGTCGAAGTCCGTCAGCTGAATTTTATCGTAAGTCGAGACCCCTTACATAAGCGTCTACTGTGTTTTACACTGGGGCCATTCCTCTGTCAGTCCACCAGAGGGAGACATTCGCCCACCTGAGGCTCTGTATTGCATTTTTTTTAGCATTTTATTAAAGTTACTTTCACTTTCATTTTTAACACCATTAAAAAAAACGGGGTTTGGGGCACCGTCGTAACAAGTTGAGGACTTCCTGTACTGACCTCCTAACTCCGCTCGGTAGGCAGTGGTGACCTACAGGTTATGCCTTTTGATCAGGAGGTTGTTGGTTCAAGTCCCAGCCCAGACACCACCGAGGAACCCTTGTGCAAAGTGTTGACCCACTACACTGCTCCCTGGCTGCTGTGGATAGCTGACCACTGCTCCACGTGTGGATGGGTTAGAGGTTACTTCTCACTGTGGTGGGACGTGTTCACAGTCACTTTTCCTTCTTTACCCAGTGGCACCACAAAGACCCCAATAATTGACAAAAGAAAATATTGTTTCATCCAAAATAAAGTATCCAGACGGTATGAAGGTACGAGAAAACTCACCAGGGCCTAGTGGTTAAGAGTTGAAGGTTGTATGTTCAAGTCCCAACCCAGGCACCACTGAGGTACCCATGAGCAAGGAACCATCCCAATACACTGCTCCCCGGGCGCTGTCGACAGCTGCCACATGTGGATGAGTTCATGTGCGTGGAAAAGAAAGCTGATTTCCCTTCCGAAACAATATGGCGGATATTCCTTACCACCATGAAAATATATAGCGACACCAGTTATGGAAAATATATATGTAACCAATGGGCAAAAACAATATGTCGACATTTAAACTAAATACGCCCATGTAGGCTTCCTTAAACCACACCCACTATCCCACCAATCAGCCATAACATTAACACCACTGCCAGGTCAATGAATAACTTTCGAGATATTTCATTACAGCTGCACCTGGGTTATATTAGACAGCAAGTGAACAGTCAGTTCTTCAAGCTGATGTGCTGGAAGCAGGGGCGTAAGGATCTGAGCCACTTTGACAAGGTTCGAGCACCTCCGGAACTGCAGGTGGTGTGGAGTGTTCCAGGTTTGCTGGAGGTAGTACTTACCATGGAAGGACACCAGAGTCATGGGCACCCAAGGCTCATTGATGCATGTGTCCTGTTGTACAAAAAGTGAACGAACACACCACAGTCGGACGTTAGTACCGTCAATCTCCTCTAATCAGTGCCATGATCAAATCTGCCAGTCATTCCATTGACTCACCCCCCTCCCCATAAATATTCCCAGGTGGGTTTTCACAAGACACGTCAGCGCCAGCGACTGTATTAAAGCGCCGGAGTTTTTCCGGGGCGCTTGCCGAATTCCTTTCGTCCCATTTCTAACTTTCCACATCCAGTCAAAATATTAATCTACTGCATGACTTTGACAGACACAGCGGGGGGTCAACTTTGCATTCACTCGTTTCGCTGACAGCGGTCGCCCACACGTTCTCGGGATCGTGTTTTCATCTCACAGATTGACTGGCTGGCGGCGGAAATGACCTAAAAGCATTTTATCAGACGAACGAGGTGACACGTCCCGGGCCCGTCTCTCTCACACACTCCCTCTCTCTGTATTAACCCCCTGGCTGGAGCTCCCCTTCACTTGTCCCACTCCAGGGCAGCTTTCCACAAACTCATGGGGACATCAGGTGGACAAAACAAAGCAAGGGAACAGTCAGTTCTTGAAGTAGATGTGACAGAAAGTGAATAGTGAGAGGTACCAAGAATTAAGACGAGGTTATAAGAAGTAGTGAGATGTAATGAAAGGAAGTAAGAGGATGTGAGAGGTACTGAGAGGTGGTGAAATGTAGTTAAAGAAAGTGAGAGGAAGTGAGAGGATGTAGGAGGAAGGTGTAGGATGTAGGATGTAAATGAGAGGTAGTGAGAGGTGGTAAAAATGTAGTTAGAGAAAGTGAAAGGATGTAAGAGGAAGTGGAGGTAGTGAGAGGAAGTGAGAGAATGTAAGTGGAAGTGGAGGTGGTGTGAGGAAGTGAGAGGATGTAAAAGGAAGCAGAGGTGGTGTGAGGAAATGAGAGGATGTAAAAGGAAGCAGAGGTGGTCTGAGGAAGTGAGAGGATGTAAGAGGAAGTGGAGGTAGTGTGATGAAATGAGAGCATGTAAGAGGAAGTGAAGGTGGTGTGAGGAAGTGAGAGGATGTAAAAGGAAGCAGAGGTGGTGTGAGGAAGTGAGAGGATATAAGAGGAAGTGGAGGTAGTGAGAGGAGGTAATTGGATGTAAGAGGAAGTGGAGGTAGTGTGATGAAATGAGAAGATGTAAGAGGAAGTGTAGGTAGTGAGAGGAAGTGAGAGGATGTAAGAGGAAGTGGAGGTAGTGAAAGGAGGTAATTGGATGAAAGAAGAAGTGGAGGTAGTGTGATGAAATGAGAGAATGTAAGAGGAAATGGAGGTAGTGAGAGAAGGTAATTGGATGTAAGAGGAAGTGAGAGGTAGTGTGAAGAAGTGAAAGGATGTAAGAGAAAGTGGAGGTAGTGAGAGGAAGTGAGAAGATGTAAGAGGAAGTGGAGGTGGTGTGAGGAAGTGAGAGGATGTAAGAGGAAGTGGAGGTAGTGAGAGGAGGTAAGAGGATGTAAGAGGAAGTGGAGGTAGTGTGATGAAATGAGAGCATGTAAGAGGAAGTGAAGGTGGTGTGAGGAAGTGAGAGGATGTAAAAGGAAGCAGAGGTGGTGTGAGGAAGTGAGAGGATATAAGAGGAAGTGGAGGTAGTGAGAGGAGGTAATTGGATGTAAGAGGAAGTGGAGGTAGTGTGATGAAATGAGAGGATATAAGAGGAAGTGGAGGTAGTGAGAGGAGGTAATTGGATGAAAGAGGAAGTGGAGGTAGTGTGATGAAATGAGAGGATGTAAGAGGAAGTGGAGTTAGTGAGAGGAGGTAATTGGATGTAAGAGGAAATGGAGGTAGTGAGAGGAGGTAATTGGATGTAAGAGGAAGTGGAGGTAGTGAGAGGAGGTAATTGGATGTAAGAGGAAATGGAGGTAGTGTGATGAAAAGAGAGGATGTAAGAGGAAGTGGAGGAAATGAAAAGTACTGTCAATAAGTGAGAGGAAACAAGTTAGTGAGAGGTAGTATAAAGAAGAAACGAAACGAGTTAATGACAGGAAGTGAGAAGAAATGAAAGGTGGGAGGAAGTGAGAAGAAGGAAGAGTTAGTGAGGGGAAGTAAGAAGAAGGGAAAGGAAGTCAGAGTTAGTGACAGGAAGTGAGAGGAAGTGAAAGGTAGTCAGAGGAAGGAACATTTAGTCTGGGTAGTAAGTAAAAGGGAGAGGAAGTCAGAGTTAGTGAAGGGATAATTGGGAGGAAATGAAAGATAGTGAGAGGAAGTGAGAGGAAGTCAGAATTAGTGAGAGGAAGTGACAGGAAGTGAGAGGTAGTTAGAGGAAGTAAGAGGAATTCAGAGGCTCTTTAGTAGCTTGCACAGTGTAAACAATTTCTTTAAAACTGTAACTTTAACAAAAACCCATCATGACTTTATAATGTTAATGTAAAAGCTTGTAATTAAAGATTTTTAAATTTAAAAAGGACAAAAACAGAGACGGTGTTAAAGTTAGCACTGGTTAACGGCACTACTTAGCATCTAGAGCTCCAGCTCAAATTACATCACTACATCCTTAGCTTAAAAACTGTGTGTGTGTGTGTGTGTGTGTGTGTGTCCCTGTGGTGCTGTCTGCTATAACAGAAAGGAATTTTTTATTTATAGCGCTGAAATCGAGCGCTAGTGTAGCGCAATGCTAATAGCACAACTGGGCCACATCACAGTCATCACAATACCTGCAAGCACAGCCACTTAAATCTCTCTCTCTCTCTCTCTCTCTCTCTCTCTCTCTCTCTCTATCTGTCTTTTTATGTCTGTCTCACTCCCTCTTTCTGTCTATCTTTCTTTCTCTATCTCTCTATATCTGTTTCTCTCTCTCTCTCTCTCTCTCTCTCTCTCTATATATATATATATATATCCATTCCTCTCTCTGTTTCTCTCTCTCTAACGCTTTACATTTCTTTTTTCCCCTCTCTATCTACCTATCCATCTCTCTATTCTCATCTATCTCGTTATCTCTTTCTTCCTCTTTATCTCTCTCTCATTATATCTGTTTTTTTTTACCTCTTTCTTTTCTTTCTTCCTACCTCCTTTCTCACTCTCCCTGTCCTCTCAGCCCTCGCGCACCCCCGGCTTCCCTCAGGCTCCTATAGCACATAGTGCTGATGGAGCAGAATCCAGGAGAAGCCCTGCAGATGAGCAGCCGCACATCACCCCTCGCTATTAAACCAGGACACACGTCCGGAGCTCCACATGAAAAAGCACAGTGTGGTGTTGGACACCACCACCACAATCCCACTTTCTCCTTTACTGGTTGGACACAAGTTTCTGGGACGTCTGCCTTGGGCCTACAGTCAGTTGGGATGGGCTCCAGCTTTCCCGCAATCTGAACTGGTTTAGGGAGTGAATGAATAAATGTATTGGTCACAAAAAAACAATAAGGGCCTTAATACAAAGCTACAGCCATGTTGAGATTGAATGACGGTGTACGTCCCAATGTCTCTTTCACAAGTCAAAGTTTATTCAAAAATGCTGTATATTAATAAAGAAAAAACCCCTTTGAAAAGGCATCTGAAATATCACAATAAAATAAAATAAAATAAAATAAAATAAAATACAATTAAATAAAAATTAAATAAAAAATAAAATAATAAAAAGTGCTATGAATTAGAACAAAAAAGATCAAATATTGTAGCAGAGCTGAGGCTGGGGGGGTTTGTTTGTGCTGTATGGCCCCCTGGGTAATCTGTTTAGTGTGTGTGGGGACTGTTTGGGGGGTTATGTGTGTTAATTTGTGGGGAAAGTGTTTTATGAGTTATTTTGGGTAGTCTGGTGATTTTGTGTGGGTTTCGGGGTGGCTGGCTGAGCTCACCGTCGCCGTGTTTAGTGTGGGTGGCAGTGCTTCGGTGAGGTCCGCCAGATCTGCGTGTTGGGTTCTGACACTTAATGCTCTATGTGTCCGATGCCTGTTGGGGTCGCACTGGTTTAAAAGTTCTTTTCAGAGCTTGTATTAAATCGAACGGACTTCCGCCCAAATTCGAGCATTAAAACCTTGTGTCAGTCTCCATTATTTCCCTCCATGACTTTCCCCCCCGGAAAATTGCCACAATATCAGATATGAATTAAATGTGTAAAACTTACACTACATTAAAAGCTATTGCATAAAAGTGAGTCTTAAGAGGGGATTTCAACATTTCCAGACTTTGAGCAGATCTAACCCAAAGGCCCGGTCGCCATTAGTCTTAAGTCCAGTTTTCGGGGCAGTTTTCACTGCCCACTGCATTTCATGGAGGGACCTCCACTTCCGTATTTCTGTGAGGTCATACCTACACCTTTAGCCATGATAGTGTTGACGTTTAGATTTTTCGTTTTCTAAACGCAGTGCGGATGAGGTTACACGTCCCTGTGCATTAAATGAATAGCGCTCCTGCATCAGGGGTGGGAGCCTTGGGGGAGGGGCATAGCCGCACCATAGGACTACACACTATTTTTAATACTTAGCCTGCTTTGGTTACAAAGGACACACAGAGCATACAATGATATGCACACACACACACACACACACACACACACACACACACACACACACACACACAATGACAAAGACAAATCCCTGCAGTGGAAATAAGTGGAAATTTCACTAATTAATACTGCAGCAAAGAGGCATTAGTGAAATTAATTAGACGAATTTAGAGAACACACCGCGGCCCGAGCGGTATTAACGACTGCCCCCGAAATAGGAAATTAATTAACGCTGTCAGGGCCGAAATATCCTGATTGACACTAAACTATTCTTAAACTTTCCCTCTCACTGCCGCTCGATGAGACAGGGTCAGCAGAGAGTACTTATCAAGCTTCACACACACACACACGCACACACACACACACACACACACACACACAGACAGGCCATGGTCCACTCAGAGTGCAAATGCACCCCACTCAGTTAGTTGAGTCGCTGTCCAACTCCGTGCACATCACTTTCACTAGATTCATACTGGAGCAGAAGCAGCGGAGGATCCAGTTCACTACATTCACTGATCAGAAGGACTGTCTGGATACTTTTGGCCATGCAGTGTGAAATCCCGTCACTCTGCATAATACATCGCACCCCACTGACAGGTAATACTGTAATTCTGTTCTATTAATAATTACACACAAAAGCAAAAACAGGGAGGCAAACAAACAAACAAGAAAATAAAAAGCATTGTTTAGAATACATTGTATATTATTTTGGAAAACATTAGCAAAGTTATTATTATTATTATTATTATTATTATTATTATTATTATTGGTGCTATAATATTATTATAATTAATAATAATAATACATGTATTAACAAAACAACAACAACAACAACAACAACAACAATAATAATAATAATAATAATAATAATAATAATAATAATATTTTTTTAAAAACCTGGATTCAGGTAATGAAACATCAGGAGCAGCTTGTCCCATAGGTTTCACACATATACACACACAAACACAGCGACACACTCCATTTACACCCATATGTTTACGCCCCCCCCCCTCTTTCTCCTTCTCTCCCTCTCTCTTTCTCCTTCTGTCTGTCTCTTTCTCTCTCTCTCTCTCTCTCTCTCTCTCTCTCTCTCTCCCCCCATGTGGTTAAATCCATTCATAAGCCGTCGTGTGTCGTGTTCGCATTATGAAAAATGTGTGTCACTTTGGAGAGTTCTTGTCTTTTTCTCCAGTCTGTGGGGCCTTATCTATTACTGTCACTCTCTCTCTCTGTCTGTCTCTTGGTCTCTTTCTCTCTCTGTCTGTTGCTCTTTCTCTCGGTCTCTCTCTCTTTCACCCCTTCTCCCCCTCATAAAAATATGTTACACAGGCATGGACTGATGATAAATGTGTTGCCAGGCTATTATGCCTGGAGGGATGAGTATAAAGGGAGAGGCAGAGTGACGGAAACAGAGGGAGAGAGAGAGAGAGAGAGAATTCACTCTTTCAATACAGCATGTTTCCCTTTCCTTCTCCATCCTCCAACCCATATATTTCCTTCATATCCTCCTAACACACACACACACACACACACACACACACACACACACACACACACACACACACACGCTTGAGTTTATGGACAATCTGAGTTTGTTTTCTTCATATGGACAATGACAGCGAGGCGCTAACAGGATTAGCAATTAGCATTAACTAGCCAGTAGCCCTGAAAAAAAGGAAGAGGCAGCCAAGCTTGTACTCTTCTGGCCCGGGGCGCTGGCGAGCTCTCTGCAGCCACAGTCCCAGCACAATGAGGGAGCTTCCATAACAGAAGACCTAGTCACTTTGAATTGTCTTCAAATAATCAAAGAGTCGACGAATTAGCAACAAGCCGTGGAATTGGTGACGAGTTCTGCACTTGGTAACTCTACACTAAGAAGATGGTTCGTCAAGCTTACAACTCTGGCATGGTTAGCTATGCTAATTACATAATAATGCACAAGAGAGACCCCAAGTTACAGAATGAACACCTTGCATGAGATCAGCCATAGATCAGCCTTGGATCAGCCACAGATCAGCCACGGATCAGCCATAGATTAGCCACGGATCAGCCACAGATCAGCCACGGATCAGCCATAGATTAGCCACGGATCAGCCATAGATCAGCCACAGATCAGCCACAGATCAGCCATAGATTAGCCACAGATCAGCCATAGATCACCTATAGATCAGCCACAGATCAGCCTTGGATCAGCCACAGATTAGCCACAGATCAGCCACAGATCAGCCATAGATTAGCCATAGATTAGCCATAGATTAGCCATAGATCAGCCACAGATCAGCCATAGATTAGCCATAGATCAGCCATAGATTAGCCATAGATCAGCCATAGATTAGTCACAGATCAGCCATAGATCAGCCATAGATCAGCCACAGATCAGCCACAGATCAGCCATAGAATAGCCAGGAGTCAGCCGTTTATCATTGACATATTAGCCAGAGATCGACCAGAGTTTGAAAAACAATGATGACCTCAGATCAGCCCAAGACAGGAACTAACTGTTACATAATTACATTTATTTAAACAAATTCACAAACCTAACAAATTATATTACAGTTGACATAGTTTAGTGGCGAGAACCTTGACCTTGAGAACAGAGGTCCCACCTGAAGCACCACAGTGTCCCGTCCCCGTTACACTGCTCCACAGGTGCTGTTCACTGTCCATTGCTCCAAGAGGTCACAACTCGTTGCAGTATATTGTTGTCAACTGGAATCAGTGGTTTTAACAATGAATGAAACTACAATAGAACCAAAGAACGTTGGATCCAGTTGAACTAATTGGGTGTCAACAGTTGTTCACAAAAGGCTGAGTGTAGTAAAGTGACTTTAGCTAATTGGGTCAAAGTTTACACTGTGGAGCTCCAAGCTGGATCATTTTCAGCAGTCTGGATTCAGACTGAGCTCATATCTGGCTGCTACCGCTGGCTGGACGTAATGAAATCTGATTGGCTCGTCTTCTTCCCTTTGGTCATCTAAAGAAGAAAGAAGCGGCTGTTTCGTGATTGCTTGCCCACAGTATCGAGCGGGACAGAAACAAACGATGTTAGAGATGCAATTTTGACGACGCAAGCAAACCCACGCACAGATACATTACACAGACAAACACACACACACACACACACGAACGAACAAAAGCAATTCAATTTGCCCCTGTTCCCATTAATGACTTCGCACTATCAAATTAACATCTTTATGGCCAATTACCCCCTAAACCCAGCATTCTGTCTACCAACTCCTCTCTTCCTCCCAAAGTCACAATTTAATTAAATTCAGATCACTTTATTGCTCTCTGATGCTGACAAAATTCACAAAAAACCCTAAAAGGTCATTTTCACGCTCATGTGTAGAGCCCATAGCCATTTTACTTGTCAGTCATCTTTGCTGTTTTCCAACTCAGATGGAAAGTTGAGTATTTCAACTTTACTGATTAACCCCTAAAATGATCGTAGTTATAAAATATCATATATACATTTTTAATTAAGCCAGTTAGAAAAAAATGTGTGTTAAGATTTGTGTTTGTAAGGAGAAAAGCAGATGTGTTAATATGACTTTAATGTGATGAATTGTAATCAGTTTCTTTAGTCTTTAATTTATAAATATACAGAATTGTTATATAGAACTGTTGACATAATGGAACTGTTCATTACAAGTATAAATCAAACTATTCTGTAACATTTTTCTCCCATTTCTTTTACATTTTAAAGTACATTCCAGCCATTATGCAAAATAAATGGGAGAAAAATTAGTTCTTCTCTAATTTAATTAAATTTTCAGCTTAATAGTTCCTCAGATTCCTCAGATTTATTAACAATAAAACAACAAGTTTGATTGCAATTGATTGGCTTTGGTTTGATATAGATATAGATTTGACATTCATTAATTTAAATTCATATACACACAAATCTATATTAAAAACTCATATCTCTCATACGAATCTAACTGTGGATATCATCATGATATAAATCCCATCTGTGATGAAATAGTAACAAAGCAACACCCAGGGAACCACCAAGCAACACTTTAGTAACTAAGCAACCACTGAGGAGCCTCTAAGAACCACGTAACAATAGGATAAGATATAGCAACTACCCACCAAATACTCAGCAACTATCTAGAACCATAGGAACCATTAAGCAATGTTAACCAATGCACTTAAAACATGGAAACTATTGGCAATTACTTAGCAGTACCCTAGCAACCACTTGGAAGACACATATATAATTTAAAATTTTCAAAGGAATGACACTTTTGCCATCCGTAATATAATAAGTGCAAAGGAACAGCCAGGCAACCACCAAGCAACACTTTAGCAACTATCTGGAATACCAGCAACAACCTAGCAAGACCTTAAGAACTACTAGATACTACACAAAACGTAATAATTGAACAACCACTTAATACTCAAAGACAACTCCTTAGCAAAAACCCTAAAACACCTGAAACACCATAACAACTGCTGAAAAACACCTGAGGAACTACCTAGTAACATTGTATCAACAGGCCTAGATTTAGCAAATTAGCAATTTAGCAACTACCTGGAATACCATAGCAACCAAAAAGCAAAGCTCATGCAACTACCTAGATGCACAGAACTTCTAAAACGATGGCGATTACCTAGTAACATCCTAGCAACTACCTGGAAGACCATAGTAATGACATTAACATCAAACATTGATTAAGATATATTAGCAAATATAGCTAAATATATAGCAATGTCCTCGCAAAGTGCAGTTTTAATTACTTATGAAATTGCATCATATTTAAACCATAAAGCAATAACAATAAAGCTCTGGACATGTAGTAATACATTCTCTCCTGGTTAAACACAACGTCCGCTAAGAAGTTAAATAAAAAATAACAGGAAGCTCACCCAGAGCGGCAGGCCCCAGCAGGCTGGCCAATAGGAGCATCTGTAGTGCCCACATGGCCCCTCCCCTCACTGCAAGTTGGCGGATGTAGGGGAAGACTCTTTTTGATGGACGGGAGGTTTGGTCAGTTGGGTGGGATCGGAGACTCCGGTGGGATACGACCTCACCTGAAAAGAGAAAGACCAACTCGTTAGTACTGATCACAGCTGAATATTATATACCACCGTATATGTGGGCAGTGGTGGCATAGTGGTGCCCCTGAGGTCACATGGTCACAGGTTCAAGTCCCTGAGGTGCTCTTGAGGAAGATACCATCCGCTATGCTGTAATAATAATAATAATAATAATAATAATAATAATAATAATAATAATAATAATAAGCCTTATTTATAGAACACTTTTCATACATCAGGATGCAGCTCAAAGTGCTTTACAATATACATAGTTAATATAATTTTTTATACTGATTTACAGAAAACAGAAATAAATAAATTAAAAAATAAATGAAATAAATAAAATAAATAAATACAAAGTGCAGAAATAACAAATAAATAAAAGTTTATTATTAGCTGTAGATAAATGTTCTCAATACTAATACTAATATTACTACTACTATTAATAATAACAGTAATAACTATGGCAGCTAAATGTACTGAATACCGGTTGGTCAGGATGTCTAGTAGAGCAGATCATTAGCTAATGATGTCACTCAGGTGCAGAGAGAGTGTTTTGCCTTCTTTTCGCAGTTCAAGTGATGATGAGGATCTTTCAGAACTCATTTAAGGCCCATAATATCAATCAGCCCCCAAAATGACCCTCAGGCAGATACTCATGTGTTTATTCATTTTTGCCATTTAACCCTGATAAATAACACATGCTTTTTTCATTATGACTTAAAGGCCCAACATTTTTCATGTTTTCTGTGACAGAGCACTTAAAAGGGCAGCAAACGCAGGGCTATCTTTAATTCAGAGCAGATTCGGGAAAGGAATTACTCAACTAGTTGTGTTTTTTTTAATAAATGTGTCATTTGAAGAGACACATCTTAGGACGTCCCGTTTCAGGATGATTCGTATATGCGTTCTGACAAATTTAGACATTTATCTAATATATAGTACATCTTGGGTAGTTGTGCAAACTGATTGTTCCCATTTTTGCAACAAAAATGCACATTATCATTACAATAAAAGAAAGAAACAAGTTTAAAATGAGTTTAAAAATAGTTGAAATGTGTAGGGAGCTGTTAGAACAGTGCAGGTGATTCCTCCTCAATAGCAACACTTGATTTAACCACTGATTGAGCCCAAATCAGGAATTTGATGATAATTCCAAGCTTCTACCAGGAGAACTCTGGAAATGGTGACCCAATGCATGTACTGTTCATTATTCATTTTATTTGTATTGATTCTAATATTAGTAGAAATAAAAACAGTTCCTGCCTTTTGCACAGTACTATGGATGGTGAACACCTTCAGATTTGACCAGACTTGGGCTGAGCAGCCTAAACTCATACACCAGTAACAGTAATGTTTTGTATATAAAATGACTAAGAAGTAAAACTGAAGGGAACAATTCAGCTAAACTCCAATATGCCCCACTTCCCCCATATTCAGGTGTACTTACTTACTTGACTACTTCTTTAGCTCCCAACACTAGACGTCAATAGTCAACAAAACATCTGTGTAATAATTCTTGACCAAAACCTAATCAACAAATCACATCCAGATCTTCATAATGTAACAGACTTGTGGACGTGGGTAACGAATGCTCTGGAGCATCAACTCTTCTACCAGCTTTATTATTCGGCTCTACAGAACACAGACGAACGCTCCATTGAATTTGAATGGGAAGGTGTCCCGGAATTGTGGCATTATTTTCTTAACTCCCGCCGCAGATGAATAATGCCGGCTACCATGGGAACAGGTATTGTGCTTCAGATTTGCAGTTTCATATCACTCCGCTGTTAG
>JBBIGC010000082.1:1443433-1463619 GCA_037576955.1 Lepidarchus adonis | reverse complement strand
GAAGAGGACAGTGCAGAGGAGAAGCTGTGGAGTGAGCTGAAGAGGACAGTGCAGAAGAGAAGCTGTGGAGTGAGCTGCAGAGGAGAAGCTGTGGAGTGAGCTGCAGAGGAGAAGCTGTGGAGTGAGCTGCAGAGGAGAAGCTGTGGAGTGAGCTGAAGAGGAGAAGCTGTGGAGTGAGCTGCAGAGGAGAAGCTGTGGAGTGAGCTGAAGAGGAGAGTGCAGAGGAGAGGACCCAGGTCGCTGGATGATTTAGGGAGATTGTGTAAAGAGGAATGATGGAAGATCCTCTTTCTGTATTCTCCATCTTGTGAAACATTAAAGGAGAAGATTAGGTGCTGTTTTGTTGCCAAAAGGTGATTGTAAAAAGTACTTTCTCTACAATAAAGTCAACCCAATCTAACGGACTGTTTACTCGTCAATTATACATTTTACAGAAATGAAGAAAGACGAGTGAGATTTCCCAATTATGGCAGTCAATCAATTGTAGCCATTAATATTGTTTGTACAGGACCAGCGGGACTATGTAATGAGAGTGAACCAAACATTGCAAGAAGAAATTGCAGAACTTCATACCTCACAGAAATCATTTTTTTTTTAAGTTTCACTTTCAAATGAACATAAAAACAAAGAAACAAAAAAACAAAGAACTCATCAACCTTAATGTAGTTTGGATAAAGAGAAAGTGTATCATTGTCTACTTTAGAGCTTTTATGAACATTGAACAAAAACATTTAATTTGTAGTCATAAATGTAACCAGTTTTTGATCAATAAGCCTTGGGTGCCCATGACTCACCAGTTGTTCCTACTACTACCAGGTACACCTCACAAAACCTGTTGTTCTGGACTGACTAGCTGTTACCGTTTGCCCGTCATGCTTCTATTACATCAACTTCAAGAAATAACTGTTCAGTTGCTACGTCCTGCCCGAGGTCTTACTCTGCGGCTGATTATGGACAGAGGCCGACAAAGTTCCAAACTTCAGTACTTAAGTGAAATCACAGATAGCACTAAATCAAATGTTACTCCAATACAAGTGAAAGTCATAAAGTCGAACTTTACTTAAGTGAAAATACTTGCTTCAAATAATACTTAAGTATTAATTAAGTATTAATACTTAAGTATTAAAAGTAAAAGATTTACTGCAGGAGTGCCCACAGTTTTTGGCTTGCAAGCTACTTTTAAAATGACCAAGTCAAAAAGATCTACCAACAATAAAAAAGCTATGCTATGCTACTCTGATGATGTCTTAAACTAAATGGAACTGGACAGTACAGACATAGTTCCTTACCTTTCTCTTTCTCTTTCGGTGAGTAGTCAGTGTTGCACTTTTAAATGAACAGTCCAATTTTGGTTTCATACTTGGTCCTGTTCCCTCGCTCATTTTTACACCCTTTCTTTAGGAGAAATGAACTGGAAGCTGCTAACTAGGTGATTTGTTAGCTTAGGTTTTGCAGTAGCTTGTGCGGTTGGCCGAGCATGTGTGGTGACACTTGTTACAAGGTCTCAGATTGGTTGTCATTCAACTGCCAAACTCCACAGTGGGGATGGATGATTGGCTAACACCTTTTTTTTTTAATGATTTGCATTGTACCCCACACTTCCTGTACTGTAGTGTATTCGGAGACTCACGGTTTTTTAGGTCGCGTGGTCTCACGTGTGTGGTACAGTGTATTTTGAAAGGCAGGACGCCACCATCAACTCATTCTCTGAAAGTAACGAGTAACGAGAACCTTAAAAAGTACAGATTTGTCTTTCAAATGTAGTGAATTTAAAAGTTTCCCTAAAAAAGAAAACTCCAATACAGTACAGATGTATTTCGTTACTGTGGATATAATGCTCGTTATACACAGACACTTCTCACTGTAGTTGACGGCTCCACATGCACAAGCGCAAAACAACATGTACCTGGGCTGGGACTTGAACCTGCAACCTTCTGATCACCAGAGCAATGTCCTAAACCCTAGACCACTACGTCACTTTATGAAGAGTCCCAGGTCAACCCAATCTGAACCGATTTGTAGCAGATGAACTAGCCTAGTGGAATCACTCCAGCCTTCGTATATGGAGTAGCTCTAGTGCGCATTGCTGTGCTACTCCAGACTGATTGTGGAAGAAAGCTTTCAAAGAAGCTGTGGGTCAGTGCACTGTCCAGATCTCACACACACCCACAAACTTAAACACGACACTGACTCGCTTTCCTATTACTAGGGTTATAAAAAGCACAGGGAGCACTTTACAATTACTGCCGGGCCGGGTCAGAGAGAGCGGAGCGAGGGGAGAAAGAGTAGGGTAAGAAAAGGAGGTCGAGGGTTGAATACCGCTGGGAACGACTCTCCAACTCAGGCCCGAGTCCATTCTGCCTCATCTCGGCCCTTCGCCGGGCTGCCCAGCGTGGCGTGATGAAGCGCAGGGTGCTCAGGTGCTTGTTACCAGCCCGACAGCTGACACACTCTGGCTTAAATTAGAGATCCAGCAGGCGCTTCGCCTCCTGCACACTCCCTCTCGCTCTCTGTCGGACTGACCGCTGGACTAAACACACTCCTCTCCAGCCTCCTGGAGCTCTACACAACCTTTCCCGCTGACCTGGAAGAGAGGATAGAGCACGAAAACAAGAGAGAATGTTCAATAGTGGTGAATTTCTTCGCATGGCACCGCTGGGTATGGATTACCGAGTTAGTGTCGGGCAGAAGCCTCCCAGGGTCAAGCTTCAGCCCACTCTGTGAGGACCATGATGTTGATGTCTCAAGCGGCCTCTATCAAATTTGAGGCCAACATTCAGCTCGGCTCGAGTGCCGTTTAATGCAAGAACCCAACAGAACTGGGAGCACTGAGAATTCCGCGGCCTTTGCAATACAGGTGCTAGTTTTTAGTGTCTCGCTATCACAGTAATGGACCAACAAACAAAACCGTGTTGTCCAAATCCAAAGTGAGGAACTCAATGGGACGTTGAGTTAGATTAAAGCCTAATGCATAAAATTTACAGTCCAGGTTTATAAAAAAAACTGACAACCAATGTTTTTTACAAGCTAATTTCAGATCTGCTTTTTCCAAACATATCAACTTTTTTACACTGTAACGGTTCAGTTTTACTTCTCCATTTACAGTTTTAAACTGTCAACAGAACAAGGAAGTGTGACCAGTAACTCAGCAATAGCATCATGTACAATAGTCTAATCAAGTAAATTTTATTAATACATGGGATCATGGGGTCAGTATGTCAAGTACAATGCAAGTCGAGGACCCCCTGTATAGCACTTTTACTTTTTTTCTTCTTTTTTTTTACAACTGGAGGAACAAACGTTGGGAGAAACCAAGGCTCTGAAGGAGAAGCAAATAAATAATGATTATTAAAAATTGATGTATATAAAAATAGAAACAGTATGAAAGAGAGCATGAGAATAAAAAGCAGCACAAAACAGAGGTGAGGTATGAGAAATTGTCTAATGCCCAGCTTGTAAAATGTCCAGTGCATACAACACGAAGGGCATGCCTTGATACTTTGCTGCTGCCAATCATTCTGTCTTACAAACTGTTTCATTTACTGATTTTATTTTAAATACTAGGGTCATGCTGCTATTCTATACAAATTCAACAACTCCAGTCTCTATTTTACTCTATATACAGCAACCTCCACAATTATAAGCCAGTGAATAAATGTACTTCAATTAAATGCTGGATTTTACTCTGTTCTTTAGTGTTGTGAGCCTATTTTTGTCAGAGAAAAAAATATTTATTTTCTAAATTTATTAGAAGCCTAAGAACACCTATTAACCAGGGGTGCCAATAATTGGCACTGTATATGCAAAATATCATTATACAATATTGTTTCGGCTTGTTGTGTGTATTAAGTAATATAAACTGTCTTATTTTTTTTGTCCTACAGTCGTGAGAATGTTTATTGTTTTTCACAAATTTGCTGCTTCAGTTTTTATGTTGGCATTTTGTATAAACTCCAGAATGTTATGAATAGTGATCAGGTGAATTGCAATTTCCTTCTTTGCCATTAAAAAATGAACTTAATCCTAAAAACTCACTGCATTTCAGCCCTGCCACAAAAGCAGAACACACCTGCTTCACCTCACCTGTTCATTGCCAGGTTGAGGGGAATGTGTTTGAGGAGGGGAACTACCAAACCTCTACCTATACAAGGCACCACTGCCTTAGAGTCAGACCATTTCTGCTGTAGTTTTTATGGAATGCTACCAAAGTAGCAAAATGTGCTGCAATAAACTGAAAAAATTAACATTTATGTCTAGGGGTAAATCCAAATGTCTACAGCATTCCACCCAGTTCCAGTGGAAGAGCAAATGCAAACCAATGCGAAGATTGTAATCTTGGCTAATAATCTTGGTCATATTCCAAACTGTGGGATTCAGCAATATTGCATCTAAAATTAAAAGGCTTTTCTAGTAGCAATAAAGTAGTTTTATTATTTAAATTGAATTATATTTAGCTGGAAAACCGTGTTGGCTCCGTTTTTTAGAATCTGCAGGCCCACCCGAGTCCAGTTTTGCTCTATAACTGAATCGGAATGGGCGCATTCCCTCTCCCACATGCCTCCATGCTTAGTTGATTCAGCTGAAGACGCATGACCTGCAGCCCAAACGAAAGGGCTGTTTCCAGTTCAGTGGTGCAACACACCTCTGCTATACTATCTCCTGGAAAGTCGACACTAGCTGGGATCATAGCCGTGACCTTTTAGTTTGTGGGTTATGGTTCACTGCTTGGGCAGTGTTTGCTGATTGCTATGTTAGCCACCTTGAGCTTTACCCATGTTCTCACACATTGTGCTCATCGTTTAAACCATGTTGCTGAAAGATTTACAACAGGTCGGCCATATTGTAGCTGTACATGCTGCTTCACATGGCAGCGCTACTTGGCTAATTTCACTGAACAAAAATATAAACCCAACACTTTCAATTTTGCATGAGCTGAACGCAAACATATGAAACATTTTCTACACACACGAGAGACCTACTCTCAAATATTGTTGTTCACAAATCTAAACGTGTTAGTGAGCACAGATGTGCCTTAGACTGCCCACAATAAAAGGCCACTCTGAAATGTCTGTCTTTCCTTACTGGAAGGGTCTCGGTCACACAGAAGTTGATCAGGTTGATGATTATGGTCTGTGGAATGTTGGTCAACTCCTCAATATCTGTGTGAAGTTGCTGAATAATGGCTGGAACACACCGTCGTATATGCTGATCCAGAGCATCCAAACATGCTCAATGGGGGACATGTCCGGTGAGTCTGCTGGCCATGCAAGAACTGGGATGTTTTCAGCTTCCAGGAATTGTGTACAGATCCTTCAATATGGATCCATGCATCATCATGCTCAACATGAGGTGATGGTCGTGGATGAATGGCACAACAATGGGCCTCAGGATCTCGTCACAATTTCTCAGTGCATCAAAATGCATCAATAAAATGCACCCGTGCTTGTTGTCCATAACACATGCCTGCCCAAACCATTACCCCACCTCCACCATGGGCCACTCCATCTACAACGTTGACGTCAACAAACCGCTCACCCGCACAACGCTGTTTGACATCTGCCCTGAACAGTGAAAACCGGGACTCATCCGAGAACAGGACCCCTCTCCAACGTGCCAGATGCCATCGAATGTGAGCATTTGCAACTCAAGTCAACTACAATGATGAACTGCAGTCGGGTCCAGACCCTGATGAGGACGACAAGCTGCAGATGAGCTTCCCTGAGACTGTCTCTGACAGTTTGTGCAGAAATTCTTTGATTGTTGCTGCAGTGTCCGGTCTCAGACGATCATGGAGGTGAACATGCTGGATGTGGAGGTCCTGGGCTAGCGTTGTTACACTTGGTCTGCAGTTGTGAGGCCGGTTGGATGTACTACCAAATTCTCTAAGATGCCTTTGGAAACGCTTATGGCAGAGAAATGAACATTAATTTCACAGGCAACAGCTCTGGTCAACTTTCCTGCAGTCAGTGACCAATTGTACGCTCCCTCAAATGTTGCGACATCTGTGGCATAGTGCTGTGTGATCAAACTGCACATCTGTGCAATATTTATGCATCTAATCAGCACCTTGATATGCCACACCTGTGAGGTGGGATGGAAGTCAACAGAACATTCTCACCATTAGTATATTGTATGATATTTGGTAGCCAGGGCTGCCCAATTCCTCTGGAATGGCTCTGCAAGAACTTGCTGGACCATAAGTCTCCTGCACACGAGGAAGGAGTAGAAACTGGGATGAGGAATGTGACTGAAAATCTACTTCCTGCTCTCATCTAGAAATCTTTCCAGAAAATCTAGGTACAATGAGGGAGGTTCAAGGAGAACATTCTCAAAAGGATAATTCAAGTCAATGGAGTGTTGCCACCAAGGTTTCTGGAATGAGAGCTGGGGACTGAACCTGCAACATTCTGATCAGGACAGGTTCCTCAAATAATTTGTGTTTAAGGGTAAATAGTCTAGATGTCTACAACATTCAGCTCAGTTCTGGAGGTACAAATGCTAAGATTGCAAAGTTTTGCTAATACTAGTAGTCAAATTCCTGTAGTATTCTGCTATTTTGCATTGAAAATGAATTTTGTTGCACTTTGTGTGATAGCGTGTGGTCCCAATGACCAAAAGTCACTTTCAATCATCACTGACAAGCAAATGCCACCTGCTGACTTAGCCATATTAAAGCTACAGTGTGCCATTTAAAGCGCAGGCAGTACTTGGCTAATTGCTATGCTTATGCCATTTTCTCACTATTCACTCGACTAATTGAACTAAATCGGCTGTAATTGCTGGGTTAGCCGTGCTGTGCTAAAGCTACTGTATCTCTGTGGTGATATGGTGTTATTACGAAGCTGCCAGCTGAAGCAGATGTCTCTTTGGGCTAGCAGGGTCCGGATTTTAGTATAAAAGGCCTGTCCACTATTGTCCACTACACACAGAGAGAGGTACATGCAGAGCCAGAGTTGGTATTGGTGCCATCTGCACATGGAGGACGGATGCCAGGAGATGAAGGGAGCTGAGGAAAAACTCCTGGTCTGAAAAGGAACTGAGCTAGCTCTCGCAACGGTAACAAGTCTCACTGGAGCTGAAGAGTGGCTAACAAAGTGTGCCAGCCTGAAAATGACCTCCCAGGCTAGTAAACCATCTAAAATGGAGAGGCAGCTCATGAAATGACAAATGGACAATAAAAAAAAAATGACAATTGTGCTCAAGTATGCGAACGACATTTACATTTCTGTTTTGATGGTTAATGTGGCTTCACGTCTGAGGCAGCAGAGCGTTGAGTCATGACTCAAAATGCTGAAGGGTGTTTGTCAGAGCCCAAGCCGAAGTGAAAGCTACAAATGCCAAGGCATTCAACATTCTGTCAGATGCCTTCAAACGTCCCTTTCCAATGGCTATTGTGGCTATTGAATGACAAGTACAAGTTGTATAAGCACACTCCACTCGAAGCTGCAGAAACCCCAGCTGAACTCCACCGTAGTCTTCAGCAACTCCCTCTCTTGCTCTTTCGCCTACGTTCACAGCTTGAGTGATATTCCAGACAGTAAGATTCACACTCCAGCCGCATTCAACAACAGGTATTGGCAGGGAGGTAAACGAAGACAAGCAACTAGAGGAGAACGGATGCTTCTCTCCTTTTTTATCCTTCACTGCTCTTAAGATCTCATGAGGCAGGTTTCAATCCAAGTTGGACATGGTGCACTACCCAAAAAATCTGTACAAAACTGGCTCACAAGAAACAGTGGGATACGCAACAAGCCAAACGATTATTCATTTATTCTCTAAACAGCGTATACATTGAGTTGCAGGGAAGCTGGAGCCTATCCCAGCTTACTTTGAGTATGGGCTGGACAGGAGGTCAACCCATCACAGGGCAACATGGACAAAACCATTTACACTTCAGTAATGTTGAGTAGAGAATGTAAACCGGGGCACCCGGAGGAAACCCACACAAACACTTGTACACTCCAGATAGAAAGGCACCTGTGGCCGAATTGAGAATTGGTCCCAGGACCTAGTTGTTATTAGGTGACCGCCATTCTTTAACGTCATTTATAAAAATTTGGTACAATTATGGCGACTAATACTTCAAAACTTTCTCCACCTGCTAAATCTAAACCTCAAGTCACCATTGGTATACTGTATGATATTTGGTAGCCAGGGCTGCCCAGTTCCTCTGGAATGGCTATCCAAGAACTTTCTGGCCCATGAGTCTCCTGCCCATGAGGTAAGAATTCAGAAGATGCTGATTCAGAGGAGAAACTAGGATGTAGCATGTGATTAAAAATACACTTACTACTCCCAACTAGAGATCTTTCCAGAAAATATACAGTGCGTGAAGGGCAAGGAGAACGTTCTCATCAGGACATTCAGTCAATGGAGCATCACCACCAAAGTTTCTGGAATGAGAGGATGAGGAGACTACTGCTGGATGCTGTATGGCCATAATCCAAACCCAGAAGAAGATCAGACTAAGTGTTTTTTGAAGAAACAGTGTTAGCGGCCTAACACGGTTCTGTAGTTGAAGCCATTGTGAGAAACTTTGATGTCGCACTGAAGAGATTGAACATTTGACTTTATTGGTGATACATTGTCTGTGTGAATACAGTGTAAATTCATATCATTGCACACACAAAAAGATGACGTGACTTTAAAAAAAAAACTGAAGAATGATCTGAAATTAGCATGAAATACTGATTTCGAAAAAATGTGTTGTGGTCTCCTATGATTAATTTTTGTTGCCTTATGTAATTAGTTCTGGTGTTTTAACAGTGTGTTCCTCAGAAGGTGCATTTTGGCCTACAGTTAGCATTTAATAGT
Source organism: Lepidarchus adonis (assembly GCA_037576955.1). NCBI lineage: Eukaryota > Metazoa > Chordata > Actinopteri > Characiformes > Lepidarchidae > Lepidarchus > Lepidarchus adonis. Next base: position 1,454,805 of record JBBIGC010000082.1, on the reverse strand, counting down.
CCTAAATTTATCTTGTATTTAATTAATTATAGGTGATGTTATGAGGTTATTTACAGCATACAGTATCTAACATTAACATCCAGTCTCTAACTTTTCGCTTTAGACCTAAATGAGTGATGCACTGTATCTCAGCCACATTGGTTTGGCAGAGGTTACAGTAATGTTCTCTCACTAATAGCCAGTAAATATGTCAAATGTCATAAAACTATGACATTCCAGTTGGTAGCATGGCCTTTGATTTAGCAGCAAGAAGAAATGTGATGTTTTGCTTCCCAGTACCATTAACGGTCCGGCTTCTTTCTGCATATTGCCACAACATAAAAAGACAGTGCTTCCTATGCACATTCCCGTTTATTACAGAGCTACAATAACTCTGCGCCAGCGTCCGAGCTTGTCGTCCATTACAGCAGGCCCGCATGCCTCAACCATCAATAGCTAATTAAAGCAAACAGAACGAAGTGGCCAGTACGGACCCTAGACTCTCTACAAAACTTTCAAGTCCAAATCGTTTCCCCCGAAGTGCGGCCTCATGCTGCTCTGCAATCTTCCCCTTTCAAAGCGTCAAACTCTTCCGCCATCTGCTTCTCAGATGAAAGCGAGCCAAAGATGAAAAGCTGAGTGGCTCTCTTAGCATTCTACTTATTTATTTATCCCCCCCACCCACCCAATAGACATCCAACCAATTACAGCCAGTTGGAGGGACTGGCTGCAGGAGTAGAGCCCAGCTCTAGGTTTGAAGTGTCAGGCTGCTGGACGCCCTCTCCAAAACGATGGAACTTTAATCTGGTATTATTTTGATTGCATCGACCATCCTCTCTGCCGGCTCGAAGGCTGGAGATTTAAACATACACTGCAGAAATAGATTCTATTACCTTAGTTTTTCAGGTACACCGGCTGAGACAGAGGCCGGAGCCTGAGCAAAGACACTGGCCAACATACCGCACAACATAATTCCAAGCAAAAATTGTTATTTTAAGCAGTTCCATCCAGTGGCGACTCTGGTATCTGGTTTTCATGGAGTTTTTCTAAAGTACAAATCCAAATGGAACATGTTCCCTAAAAAAACGTATCAGAAAAATTCATTCATGAGCTTCATGTTGACTTACAATGGTAAATTTATCTTTTCAGCCATAACATTAAGACCACGACAGGTAAAGTGAGCAACATTGACCATCTAGTTATGTCATCACAGTAGTACCCGTTATAAAGGTGGGATATATTTGGCAGCTAAGGAACAGTCAGTTCTTAGGACTTTTGACAAGTGATGGCTCAAGAACAGCAGCTCTTGTGGAGTGTTCCAAGTATGTAGTAATAAGTACTGGGAGTGTAAATCACAAGTTTCATCACATTTCAATTCCACAATCAATTATTCTAGCCAAAGATCTGAACATTTTTGATACCTTAAAACTTTCAGTGATGGGGATGTTCTGTTCTACAATCAGCATGAAACATGATGAAAATTCACACAATCTCACACATGCAAACAGATTAGAATCATAGGTCAGGTATAGCAATCTAGACATAAGCAAAAGCACCTTCTCAGTAAAAAAACACTGCCCATAGTAAAATTAAGAAATAACACACATCGACTTTCATGGGTCAGATCGATACATTGGATCATGGACTATTTTAGTAGATGCATCGATACAGGTCGATTAATTGTTATACCCTTAAGTATCCAAGGCTCATTAACGCATGTAGGGAGTGAAGACTAACCTATCTGGTCTGATCCCAAAGAGGAGCTCGTGTTGTAGAAAATGTGAATGCTGGCTCTGATAGAACGACATCAAAACACACAGTGCACCAGTCAGCATAATGGGGACCTGCTCAATTTTATACAGGTGGTGTGGGGACCTCATAACCAATAGGCTTCCATTTCACGTGTATGTGCTTAATGACCGAAAATTACTGAAAGGGTGTAAAATTAAAATTTGGCCTTTTAAGCATTTTAAGCAAAAATGAAGGAAGAATGTGGGTAAGGCGACATTTAATTCAAATTCTTCCAAAATATACCATCAAGTACAGTGTCCTAGGGAAATAAAAGTTCATCAAGTATGAACAGTAGTACACGCAATCATTTCTGAGGTGAGCTGATTACATATGTGCGCAAGTACATTAAGAGGGAAAGTGTCACATATACAGCAACATGAAACAGCTGAAATAAAGCGACTTTTTAATCAGCAAGAACAACAACAAAACACAAATTTCCCTGTAATCACTTTTTCAAATATTTATGGTTCTGATGTTCTTCCATGGATTACTGTGGCTCAGAAATCCATCAAAAACAGTCAGTTCCTTCATGGTACAGACATTTGTTCAAACAAAGTCCTTATCCTTATGTTAATTGTTCAAACAATGAGACTGAGAATATAAATGAGAATATTGTTCTTATATTCATTTGCAGCCTGCCAGTCTGGCCCACAGTGTCCTGTGCATACAAACTCACACAGACAGTCTCATCGTTCATCCTTATTACTCCCATGCCTACATTTGAAACCAAGGGTGGGTCAATGTGACATCAAGCTGCATAAAGTATGCGACTGATATGTATTGGGGGTAAGAAAGTAAAACTGAAGGCTCGTTTCAAAAAGACTTTTGCTTTGAATAAAAATTTGTATAGTATGCTCATTAGGAATTCACATGGCTTGTGAGGACACAAAAACTAAAAATATTTATATTGCTGTTAGAATTTTAACAAAAAAAAGTGTCAGTGTCTATACATTTGGGCCATAAAGATCTAGCTGTAATATTTGACAAATAACAGTCTGGAAAGTCTCTTTGGTCAGCAGGAGCTGCTCAGCTAGTGGAGGCCAGAACTGCACTAAGCAGAGTGATATTGCTTTTAGTCATTATGCTGCCCCCTGCTGGAACCAGTTCCCCATGGAGATCAGATCTAAACCCCAACTGTTGCCAGAAGCTAAAAGCAGTTTTATTTTCCACAGCCTTCAGCTAAACAGAGGCTTTCTACTTATGTACTTTCACCCGTGCACTTTAATCTATCTGTATTGTCTTCATTAATTGATCTTTTATTATGTAACTTTTGTTTCTAGTACATTTATTGTATTGCTTATTTTTCTTTATGCTCTTTTTAATCTGTATATAAATAAACTTGTATTTTCTTGCCCAAACAGCTCAGGCATTCAGAAGAAAGCAACTTCCCAGCCGTTAAAAATGCAATGTACAATATGTTTAAATACAGTACTGTGTTAAACACACAATATGATGCTAAGGGATACAACCATTCTACTGGTTATGGTCACTTTGTTAAAAGTATGATTTAGCTAGAACAGAAAAACATTTTTTATTCTTTTTTTTTCGCATGAAGCAGTCATAAAATAAGAAACTACACTTGTTCTTGAAGCGGTTCTTAAGACATATTAAGACAAAATATGTTTTTTTTTTCTTGAAAAATGTATAAAGAAGCAGTTTATTACTTATTTTTGTCCAAAATGCTTAACCAATTGGAATGTTGGGAAGCTGGAGCCAATCCCAGCTGGCAATGTTTCTCACACATGAAATTAGAGTAACCAGTCAAACTAAACCACAAGCCGTTTGACGGTGGGAGGAAACCAGAGAACCCGGAGGAAACACACACAAACCCAGGGAAAGCTTGTATTGTCCACACAGAGACGCCTGTGGCAGATACCCAGGACCTTCTTCCACTTCACCATCTTTTAAAAAAAGAGCTGGAGACACTCATGAATCTATTCTTTTTGTAAGGACAATTAGGATATGAATAATTATGAATAATTTAGATTGCATAAACCCACTAAATAAACAAGTAATGCAGGGTGTGTAATTTAATTTAGTATAACATTCAATGCAAAAACAAAGTCTTTAAGTACAAGTGATTAAATAAATAAGTTCCTAAACTGGCTGCCATTGTTTTCAGACTCACTATTCTTCATCTAAACCAGCTGGGGTTTTTAAATCATACTTTTACAGCATTTGGCAGATGCTCTTATCCATAGCGACATACACTGGGGCTTTGTAGTCTACAATGAAAGTCTATCCTTCACACCAGTAAACCTTGACTTCAGTTAAGAGCTAATAGCCAACCAAGAGTCATCCTTACATTGCAAAAGACCCAAGGATTTTATAAGTATTATTCAGGAGGTAGGCGCAAGGGTTGAATGCCTGAATGTAGACAAAACACACAAACCTGACCCAAACCTGAGCCCAACTTTGAAATAATTGACCAGAATAAACATAGGGCTTAAAAACAATACAGAAAAAAGAACACCTGGGTGTGGGTGGAGACAAGGTACTAAAGTAGCACAAAAAATGACTAAACAGACATGACATGGGCAACATGTGACAGTGTCTATGATGAAAATATTGTTTAGAATAATAAAAATAGGTTACACATAGTACCTTTCACAAACCCAAGGTTGCTTTACATAGTGGAGGGGGTCCATTAAGAAGGAGGATGGAGAGGAAGCAAAGAAATGTTTGTAATTTTGATTTAAAGGTTGGAAAAGACTTGAAGAGATTGTGAAAGACAGTTCCAGAGTTTGGAGATAGTAGCACAGAAAGATCTGCCAGCCCTAGTGGAAAGACAGGTCAGGAGATTGTTGCTAGACGACCCGAGATGGAGAGAATGGTTCAAAAAGTTAAAATTTAGTCAAGTTTATTTATAAAGCACATTTAAAAACAGGAGCTCTGCCAAAGTGCTGTACGCAAACAAAATACTAATTAAGAATAAATAGAGGCATAAAAGAAATTACATTATTAGAAGAATGATAGAGTAGATAGTAGCAACATAAAATAATTTCCTTATTAAAAAGAATAGATAAAATGACAAGCAAGCCAACAAGCACAGGGGAAATGTGGTGTCTCTTTTTTGTACCTGTTCGGAGCCAGGCCTCAGTATTTTGCAAGAGCTGTAGATGTTTATGGTAATCCTACATACAAAAGCATTGCAGTAGTATTAAAGTGAAAGAAACTACGTTTCACTGCTGTAGCAATCTGGTTCCCAAAAGTGAGTGAGCAGTCAAAGATCACACCCAGATTTTTGACCTGGGGATGAAAACTGAAAGCCCTATCTGACCTTTGCCAGTGTTGATTGTCAAATATCGTCTTTTTCATTTTATTTCAGAAAATTATGATTCATCCATTTCCTAACGTTTTTCAGGCAGTTGGTCAAAGGCTTTGAGGAACTGTGTCACCTGGCTTCAGTGGACGGAATAATTGTTATATTTTTTAAAATATATAACCAGGTGCAACAGGAGAAAATAGAGCATCTAATGTACATTAGATTGAGACTGTGAAGGACTTTAAAAGTGAGAAAAATGTTGGATGATGGATGTTTACTACAAGTGAACTCCGGCAGCAGAGTTTTGGAAGTACTGAAGTGATCGGAGCGGAAGACCCATGAAGAGGGAATTACAGTAATCAAGGTAGGACATGATAAACGAGTGTGAGCATCTATCCCAGACAGGGAAGGACGGAGTCGAACGATGTTGCCAAGGAGGAAAAAGTATTTTACTGAGAATCAAAATCAAGTGATGCATCCAATAAAACCCCAAGCTTCTGAACAACTGGAGCGAACTTCACCAATACGCCATTAATACTAATGAAGAAGTTGAGTGTCTTAGTAGAAGTGCTTTTGGGGCTGACCAGCAACAGGTTTAGACAATTATCATCCTGAGAAAGTTTATTAGTTTGAGACAAAGTTCATGTTTAAGGTTTCTCTTTAAAGACGTGGATTTTTAGTCGCTGTTTGAAGATTCTCTGTAGGTCAGCTGGTCAAGGAAAGTTCTCTGAATTTTTACTAATAACTAATACATTCAGTTTTGTATAAACTCTGATAATAGCCATCATAATGTTCGTTATTACACCACATTTTCACACTGCAGACACAAAGTGAAGCTTTGAATATTCCCCCCAGCCTCAGCTGTCAAACTTGGAGGTGAAATGACACTCAATCTGACTAAAGTAGCCTTTACGACAACTGACACTGCGTAGATTAAGTCTTTAAAAAGGTTTAGTCGTCGCTAAAGTTGTCACGAAAGGTTTACGAAGATGTCGTAAGATGCCGACCTTTAGTAAAGTGTTATCACTTTCATCCCTTTGCCTCTGGAAAATCTGAGTTATGGAGGCTCCCCTCCGGTCTACTTTTCCTCACTTTGCCTTCATTTGTTGCTTGTTCTTCGCAATACTCCGTATTATAACCGTAAAATTAGCGCTAAATTTTAAGGGTTGACTTGATTGTTAGAAAAATAGAGACTCTAAAGTATAGAAATGTTGAAGAACCAAAGTTCACAGGAGATTTAACCAACTTTTTTTTATCTCTGTAGTACCACACACACACACACACAGTGTGACTGATGAATGGTTGATGATCCTAAAAAACAGCTGCTCTCATTTTTCATCACGTTTCAGCTCTTTTTGATGACATCAGACAAAACAAGCTCAGACCACAGTTCCTACCTCAGATCTTAACAGCAGATTTCCTGCACAGCAAGCCCATAGGATCTCACTAGAATGGCTACTTCAGGAATCTGGATGTCTGACTGCTCGACTGGCACAAACTCAGTGTGGCGTTTTAAATAGGGCCCAAGTGCTATTAAACGAAGAGGGGCCCAAGGCTGGAATTGAACCCCCGACTATGGTATCAGATAAGCAGGAGCTTAGCGCACTGAGCTATGGGGATAGGCAGGTGTGCAGGTGGGTGAGAGGTGGGTGATAGGGACTCGCGAGTACAAGGCTCACATCAGAATACAGGTTGGGTTTAACCGAGTGCTGCCCAAAAGGTCAGAGCAGATTACCTAAGTAATCAAATCAAGATTACCTGGAGGGCGCTGACCACCACAAAGAGCAGTGGTTTTGCTAAAAAGCCCCTAAACAAACACACACTCCAGGGAGAACTGGCAGGTGTAGTGCCTGTGTGGACGCAGAGTTTATCATTTTATTTACGTATTCTCAATTTTACCCATCCCTCCTTTTGAGTTTTAGATTTCATTTTATTTTTTACAGTATTTATTTAATTTTCTCTTTCACCCCTCTTCTTAATTTGTGTGTGCGCTCTACTCTTTTCTGAGCAGGGCAGGTCTGCATGCAAGCGCTCCTACACCAACACATTTATACACAGCGACAGACTTCTCACCTTTCCTTCTTCTTTTCTTCCTCCTTCCTTTACCATTTTCCCTTTATCTTCTTTATTTTCATCCCCTTCTATCTTTCTGCATCTCTTTTCATTTGAGAAACTGGGGACAGTTTGCTCCCCAGGACAGAAGAGGAGGGAAAGAGGAAATGTTTCCTGCCAACTCACTTTTCAGCAGAGGGGTTAAGGGGCTAAATAGCTCCTCAGCAGTGACAGGAATGTTGGAAGTTGACAGAATGTCACGCTTCCTTTACAAATAGTGGCTAGAGTCAGATTATTGACCATTAACTGGGCGGAGGACTCTGCAAAGGGCCAGTGGGGGCTGGAATTATAAATGGCCCCGGCTCAGCTGAGCCCAATGAGCGTGAATAGCCTCATGGGTGCTGATGTTGCCCTCTGCCATGTGGGGTTGGCATTGATACTGCTCCCAGTTTTCCAGAGTGGCTGTGCCCCATGGCAGCAGTGAGAAATGCAGGCGCTGTTGAGTTCTTTTTGCAAGAGGGATGAAATGCTGTGACCAGGACAGAATGTTTGTTATTTTTACTCCCAGGAACGTTTTACTCCCACAGAGTTGTCAATGAGGAGGGGGCAGTGGGTGTGCTGTGTACTCCTGAAGTCGATGACAAACTTTTGTCGTCAACATTTAGGATCAGGCTGTTTGTTGCACACCAGTCCACCAGATGGTTCACCTCCTCCCTGTAGGCCACGTCCTTTGTGAAACCTACCACAGTCTTGCGCATTCTTCACTATGGCAGTCAGGGTGAAGAGCAGCAGGCTGAGGACAAAGCCCTGTGGTGAACCCATGTTCAGGACGCTGGCACTAGAGCTGCTTTCTCCCACTCTCACATATTGAGGTCTATTTGTGAGAAAGTCTAGCGACTATTTGCATAGTGGGACGCTGAAGTCCACAAACAGCATTCACACATGTATTCCTTCTCTCCAGATGCTCTAGACTGAGGTGCAGTGCTGATGAGATGGCATCCTCAGTGGAGCGATTGGTGTGATAAGCAAATTGGTGTGGGTTGAACATGGGTGGAAGTTTGGAGATGTTGTGGTCCTTTACTAAGTGTTCAAAGCACTTCATTATGATGGGGCGCGTGCTACAGGGTGGTAACCATTATGACATGAGTGATGACATTTTGGACGCTGGAATGATGTTTTAAAACATGTTGGTACGACAGTCTACTCCAGTGAGGTGTTAAAAATGTCTGAGAACCTGGTCAGTTGGGCTGTACAGTCCTTTACCACCCAGCCAGGAATGTTATTAGGCCTGGCTGCTTTCCACATATTCACTTTCCTCAAGGTTCCCCTGACCTTGGTTATGTACAGACAGAGCACCTGCTCATCAGGGTGTGGAAGGGTTTTTCTTGCATGTGTGTTATTTAGTGCCTCAAACCTGATTAAAACTGGTTCAGTTCACTGACAAATGCTGTGCTGTTTTTACAAGATGGAGGAGCAGCTTTGTGATCGGTGATGGTCTGTATATCCTGCCACTGTATATCCGCAATCTGTATCTGATGATTTTCAGTTGCAGCTTCTCTGAACATTTCCCAGTTGGTAGATTCAAAACAGTCCTGCAGTGCTTCCATAGCTCCTGCTGGCCACACTCTCACTTGCTTAGTGGTGGGTTATTCCCTGATCAGCAGAGGCATAGATGGTCTGAAAAAACAAAATGGGGGTGGCTTGCCTCTTTGAAAGCCTTCTTTACATTTGTCAAGGCCAGATCGACTGGTTGCAAAATCAACATGCTGATTGAAATGGCCTTCATGTTAGCCTGATTTAAATCTCTAGCTACAATGTACTCCATGCTCCATGTACGTGTTTTGCAGTTCAGAGATGGAGTGGTACAGAACACTAGGAGGTATGTACACAGCTGTGATGCTGATAATGTTAAATTCCCAGGGGAGATAGAAGGGCCTGCACTGTATTGTAATAAATTCTTGAACAGTGATACAAGACAATTGTTAGTGTATATGCACACACCCTGCCTAGTGATTTTCACATGAGAGCGCTGCTCCTATCCAACTGAAATGTTGTTAGCCCTGCTAGGCTAATGGTGTCATTTGGTACAGATGAATTTAGCCATGTATCCAACAGGGCTATGGTGCAGCAATTTCTTACTTATGGTGTTTGTTGTTAGGTCCAGCTTCAGGTAGTCCATTTTATTCTCCAAGGAGCGAACATTCAACAGTAGGATGGTGGGAAGCAGCATTCTGTAATGACTAGCTTTTAGCCTAGCAGTTAACCCCACTTGGCATCCCTGCTTTCACCCTCTTTCACACCATTTCAGTTCTCTTCTTCAGTGACTGGTTTTGCTGGTCGGGTACTCTGCTGCTTTGAAGGCTTCAGAGTATAGCAAGTCACCCCTTGATAAATAACAGATTTTGGTGATTTTGTAATTAAAAAGATGTCTCTCTACAACATAGAAATATACACTATATTTTCAGCAAACATTGATGCATAGTTACTTATGTCATAAACTGAACAAAAATAAAATATAAAAACATTATAGCACTGTGCAAAAGTCTGGGCACCCTAAGAGTTCCAAAGTCTCCGATTTAAAAAAAAATTTAAACAAGGTTTCAGACTGCTCTTCGGCACATTTCTAGTTTTGTTTTGTCAAGTTTTTGTTAAGAGACGTCTTCTCTGGGTGTTCATTTTCACTACCTGACGTTTTGGCGTCGTCTGTGTTAGATCCCGCTCACACTCCATTGCATCCACTGACCTCACACTGATTTTACGAGGCCGAACACTTCGTGGCTAAGTTGTCGTCGTTCCCAAACACTTCCACGTTGTTATAACACCATTGGCAGTCGACTGTGGTGGACTTGTTGCACAGGTGGCATCTGATCACGGTACCACGCTGGAATTCACTGAGCTCCTGAGTGTGACCCATTCTTTCACAAATGTGTGTAGAAGCGTCTACTACAGAAGTTCTACAAAGTTCTACACCTGTGGCCATTGAAGTGATTTGGATTTAATTATTCCCATGGGTGAGTGAACACTTTTGGCAATATAGTGCATCTTTCTATCCATCTATTTCTAGTGGAAGCCAGCGTGAAGACTTGGAGTGAGTAATATGCCTTCTTCAGCATTTTGGATGGGCTGCAGCTGTCTGATGCGTTTTTTTAATAACGAATAAACCTTTGCAATAGTCGACCCTGCAGGATATAAAGGCATTAATGAGTTTCTCCAAAATGTACCCTCACCCACACTACATGCAAAGCTCAGGAAACTCATGTAGGTTCCCTGGCAACAAGATTGAAAGGGATCTTTACACTTAAAGTTCTGGTTATTAACATTACACTGCTGGATTGAAAAAGAATTCATTTGGATCATTACTATAAATAAATGAAGTTATGCACTGATAACTTGGTGGTCTCACTGAGCATCAGATTGATTTTACTCTCGCTTAGCTGTGGGGAATATCACCATAATACACAACCCAGAGGCTTATTTCACTCATATTACAGACCAAAATGACTTCAACCTCTGGTTCCATTCACCACTGCTGTAACAGTATCTGAGCTGGGTTCTCTACAAAGAATAATTTCATGTCAGACCAGAGGCGTCAGAACAGAAAAATTTTACAAAAGGGGACACAATTAGAGTGGGGGGCATATATAGGATGTTACCCAGAGGAGAAAGAAAAGTCATCACTAAATGTCACAGCTCATTAATATTCATTCCACTTTATTTAATACACCTCAACGTTTTGCTACCAAATAGTCCAACTGACTGTCACCAACAGCACCAGGACATCATTATTATTATTATTATTATTAAGTGTGTGTGAAATGTAGAACCACAAGACTCAATACTCTTTACTACTGCCATCAGACTCCTAAACAGCTGACAGGGGTTAATCATGGGCATCAATCTCACTACCTCATAGAGGGGTATGTAACTGTACTGTACCATGTTCTATCATCTTGTAGATGGACCGTACTGTGTTCTATCATCTTGTAGATGGACCGTACTGTGTTCTATCGTCTTTTATAGATGGCCCGTACCGTGTTCTATCATCTTTTGTAGATAGACCGTACCGTGTTCTATCATCTTTTGTAGATGGACCGTACCGTGTTCTATCATCTTTTGTAGATGGACCGTACCGTGTTCTATCATCTTTTGTAGATGGCCCGTACTGTGTTCTATCATCTTTTGTAGATGGCCCATACCGTGTTCTATCGTCTTTTGTAGATGGACCGTACCGTGTTCTATCATCTTTTGTAGATGGACCGTACCGTGTTCTATCATCTTTTGTAGA
>JBBIGC010000082.1:1345848-1363922 GCA_037576955.1 Lepidarchus adonis | reverse complement strand
GAGGGAAGAATGGATTCCACTAAATACCAGCAAATTCTGGAAGCAAACATCACACCATCTGTAAAAAAGCTGAAGCTTAAACGAGGATGAGCTTCTACAACAGGACAATGATCCTAAACAAACCTCAAAATCCACCATGGACGACCTTAAGAGACGCAAGCTGAAGGTTTTGGAATGACCTTCACAGTTGCCTGATTTAAACATCATTGAATCTTAAAAGAGCTGTGAGCAAGACAACCAAAGAATTACATTACAGAACTAGAAACTTTTGAGGGAAGAATGGGAGAAAATCCCAAGTACAAGAATTGAAAGACTTTTAGCTCTAAAAAGTGTTTGCAAGCTGTAATATCTGCCAGAGGAGGAGTTACTAAGTACTGATTATGTAGGGGGCCCTAACTTTTGCACAGTGCTATGATACTGTTTTTATTTTTGTTCAGTTTATGGCATAAAAAGTAACTACGGTATACATCTATGTTTGATGAAAATATTGTGTATTTTTTCCATGTTCTAGAGAGACTGTATTAAAATTTTTTCTATTTCAAAATCAACAAAATCTGTTATTTATCAGGGGTGCCTAAACATTTGTTTTTACCTTGTTAAGCCAACAACCTCGCACGCACCACAATGCACAAAGTGTCAGGTGTATGCATTTCTCCATCTATAGCTCACCAAACTTGGGTCTGTAGACTAGAACGTGCACAGTCATGCTAATTCTATATGTTGGCTGCTGCTACTGTTGGTGGGCGACACCAATGTACGATGGACCAATCACTGATGGTCCTCGGTCTGGTTGGTGTCTGGACCATCAATCAACACAGGAAACTTGCTTTTTGACTGACAGCTGGTTGGTTGGTCCACCTGTACACGGTCCACCTCTGCTAGTATGACCAATCACATGTTACATTTTACTTTCGCCCTGACGACTGTTATGGTATTCGGTTATGAGTTTGCGTAGATGTTTGTGAATTAGACCCAAAATGTCTAAGTTACATTCTCTGACTGGTGAGCAAATAAAGGAAATGTGCATCTATCATGGCAATTCGTTTCAATAGCTCACCACTTCGACTCTCGCCAAACTTAGCTTCCCGACCAATAGGGACGAGCCAAAGGGGCTTGCTTATAACATAACACTGTTAATAGTATTAATATTGTTTTGTTTGCCTAAAAATCAAAGTGAATATGGATTTGTATCGTTTGATTGAATGGTACTTAATCAAACCAGTGTGAGGTCATTGAATTTCATGTGTGTGTTTATGTTCAGGACCCTATGGACCCGGCTAAGACCGTAATAGTGATCCGCTCGCTAGTTCCTGAGGGCGTGGCCGAGCTGGATGGGCGTTTGTTGCCGGGAGACCGGCTGATGTACGTGAACAACATCAACCTGGAGAGTGCCAGTCTGGAGGAGGCAGTGCAGGCGCTGAAGGGGGCCAACCTGGGCACAGTGCGCATCGGGGTGGCCAAGCCGCTGCCTGTAAGAAAACTGCAATTTATTACAAGTAATACAGATAAAAGTGTGTGTTTGTCTGTGCTTGAGTATTTCTGCAGGTTTCTGTCTGCTCCCGAAGCCTGGGCTGGAGTAACCTGACTCCTCTACAGGTTCTTTAAATATTTCATGCTCCTGCTTATGTCTGAAGAAGTTTTCAAAGCTGATAAAAATGTAACTTTTTCTGTTGACTTTAGCTTCAGTTTTATGATCTGTTTTTTTTTCTGTGTATTTCTGGCAAAGATTTATATCTGGCATATTTGACAGCGTCTGGTTTATCTGCAACTTTTCATCTCCTGAAGGATTGTATCGCTGCCGCATCGTATAATTTTTGCATTGTGGGGAGTACTGGAGTTTTTCCAGCACACGATCTCTCTCTCTCTCTCTACATCTTTTTCTGCCTCTCTTTCTCTTTTTAAGTTTTGTCTCGTGTCTCTCTTTTGCATTACATTTCTTCTTTCTCTCTCTCTCTTGCCTCCTCTCTCCTTTCTGTATTCTCTTTCTCTTTTTCTCTCTCCTTATCTCCCATTGCTATTTCTCTCTCTATCTGTTTCTTTCTTTCTCTCTCTTTCCCTCTCCTCCCTTTCTTTCTCGCTCGCTTCCTCTCTCTTATCTGTATTCTCTCTCTTTCTCTCCCTTTATAGCTATTTCTTTCTCCTCCCTTTGTCTTTGTCTTTATCTCTCTCTTTTATTCTCTCTCTCTCTCTCTCTCTCTCTCTCTCTCTCTCTCTCTCATTCCTCCTCTTTATCTGTCTATTTACCATATCTTTTTTCTTTTTCTCTTGTACTCTCTCTCTTTCTCTCCCCCCTCTCTTTTGCCCCATCTCTCTTCTTTCTTTCTCTCTCTTCTTTTTCCATCTTCTCTCTGTAGCTTCTTTTGTCAGTCTGTTCCCTCCCTCCATTTGTCTCTGTCTCTCTCTCTCTCCTTCTCTCTCTCTCCTTCCCCCTCTTTCACTTTTTGCATTATCTATCTTCCTTCTTTTACTTTTACTTTTTCTCTCTTCTATTCTCCATTCCCCCCCCTCTCTCTCTTTCTTTCTCTCTCCATCTGTGTTTGCCTCCAGCTCCTCTTCTCCTTCTCTTTGATTTTTGATATTCCCTTTTTTAAAGACTTTGCCTGATAAAAGGCTTCAGAGTCTTGACGTGTTCCACTTTGCCTGAAATGGAATTTAAAACCCTTGAAGATCACATTAACCTCAGCTTACAGAATCCAGAGACGTCTATGAAGGATTTGCCATATTTCAACTCTTTCTTCTTGTTTATCCAACAAGTTCTTTGCATGTAGCACTCCTTAAAAATTCAAATCAAACAGTAAAATGAATCTCCCTGTGATCCTAGAGTCAGCCTTCTACTAGCTAACACACCTTGCACTACTAACTCGCTTAGTCACAAGTCAATTTAATCAAATTAATCACATCAAACCCAATCTAAAGAAGTCTAACCGATAAGTTGCCTCAGATTTGATCATTGTTTTTGAATAGCATACAGAAAAGTCACCCTGCACTGTTTTTACAGACCGAGGATGCTGCTGCCTCTTCCTCCTCTATTTTCTCGGTTCTGGTGCAGAAGGGGAGAAATGAGGATGAGGAGGAGGAAGAAGATGTGATGTTCCGCGCTGAGCCAGCGCTGGTCAGTCTGTAATGAGACACGTTTCTATTTAAAACAAAAAGACTTGTTTTTTGTGAATTATACGCTCTGTAGCAAGTTACTAGTGCAAGGAACCAATCCAAGAAACAACAGAATACAAATTGAAGTTATTTTTGCTTGTGTTGTAACCCTTGGAAGTCTAACACTCACACGAAATTCCTTTTTCTAGTCTGTTGAAGTGTAGCTGTATGTTTACTAGGGGTGGGAAACACAGGGTATCTCACGATTCAATATGATACGCGATACATGGCCCATGATGAAAATATCATGATACATCGATTCTGCCATAATTGATGTATTTCAAGACAATGATAAAGCGATATATCATTATTGGAACGTTTAGGCGTTGACAGACACAGACCAACAGGAAAAGGCAAAAGCCAATCACATTAGCCATGTGTGATAAAGAGGCCCAACTCCCGACCTTGATTGATTGATGGAGACATAACACACATTATGTCTCCATCAATCAAATTGGTGATTGGCAGGTGGGTAGAGAGTGTTGTTTAACCCTCTGTGTACCTGGATGCATTATGTTTTTGTTTGATCAAAATTATTGGTGAGGACACTTCAGCAAATGCTAGATTTTGGTTGAGATGCACATTTCTATACCTTCAAATTATTTGGTTATTTCACCTTTTTCAAAGAAGCTTTCTAGCGAAGTTGAAGCCAGGGTTCACTTGTAGGCTTCGTTTATTGCTATGAAACAAGGATAGAGGAAACTTTAGATTTAAATGTGGCTGGGGCATCTCTCAGCCTAGCTTTCTCTGCCATCTTCCTGTTAGTAACTTCCTCTTTAACTTTCACCCAAGTTTCTGGCAACGCCACCCAGAGGAGACATGAAGTAGCGACACCAGTGAGTCAACTTGGCGGGGAATGTTTATTAATTAAAACATTGATTTTGTCATTGGCATATTGAACATTGTATCAGGCGAGAAAGGACGACAGTATTGTCAAATCGACATTTTGTCCCAAACGGATTGTGATACATTTTAGCCTTAAAGAAAGATTTTTTTTTACATTAAAAAATAAAAAGGTATTTTGATTAATTCAGTGACATTATTTAGTTTAGTTTACTGCTTGTTGATTTGTTTCTTCCTGAGCTTTGTCTAGCATCTAAAGGCATCTATGAGTGCTAAGGAGTTTTGCATTAGTGACATAGCTGAGAGCCTTGAGAGCTACACACCCTCAGGAGTGTACAGTACAGAGATGTCAGAAGGTGACCCAATTGGAAGAGAGAATGTAACAAAACCCACTCCCTACCCAAAGCTTAACCTCACAAGGTGTTGTTTAGTAGGTGAACGTGTTTTACTGCTGAGCCACCGTGCTGAATAGTAGTGGGGTCCAAAATAATCAGGTATAAAAGCCCTGCACTGAAAAAGAACAATATACAGTGGGTAATCAGTATAAAAGTCTATGATTTTACAGCACAGCTATGTAAATGTTGAGACGTGACTGAATTCTGAGTAACGGGGAAGTGAAAGAGAAGGAAAAAAGAGAAACCACTGACAAGGCCGGGCTCCCAAGAGGGGGAACACATGAAAAAATACCTCTTAAAATGGGGTGTCAACCGGGGAACCCACAATAGGCCTAATGAGATGCATTCTAGGTCCAATTGGAGGAACAACGGAATAGGAGAGACATGAAGGCAAGACCAGTTTCCAGTTGGCCTCCAAACACGGCAAAACCTTCCCACTGTCCAGTGGGTCAACCATGCTTATGTTGGTACCCTGCTGAAAATCATAAGCTCTGATTGTTTCTCCCAGCCATTATTTGCCAACCACCGCTGGCTGATAATGCCTGGGAGGGTGCACCTGGCCTAAGCTTGGCGTAGCAGCAGAGCGCTTGCTACGAATCTGCCAGTGGTGCACCACAACTATCATCTTCTGCCAACTTGTGGTGGTGTGGTAGCAGAATCAGTAGGAATCCTGAAGTGACATAAGCCAGCCGCTATAGAGGCTGTATGCATTAAATAAAATATTGTATGTCCCCTGTTGCAGCTCAGTAAAGCCTGGACTTGACTCCCGACCCATTTATCTGTGTTTTTACTCAGTTTTTAGCACTAAGGGTTGTTGTTCAAAATATAGTGGCTGCAATCTCTTTGCACTCACTTTTGCCTAAACCAGGGGTCGGCAACCCAAAATGTTCAAAGAGCCATATTGGCCCAAAAAAAGCAGCAAAAAATTAAAAGCCTTATCTAAGCCTGATATGAAGGCAACATAGACTGTCAGTATATAAGCTATATAAGCCTATTACATTATTATAATTAAAAAATTACACCTTTTTAAAAAAATACATCTAAATATGTTTGAGACATCAGCTTTGCCGCTATTCTGTATGAAAGTCATGCCAGAAAACCCTGATCGCCACAACAGCACTGAAAACTTATTCTGAAAGGAATGTTTACGCGTTACCATAGCGTCCAGAGCGCGTGAGGGGACGTTACTCTAAACGTTGGCGCATTTCGAATTTCACTTTATTTACGCTGCTAATAAAGTTACATAATTACACGATGTTAAACTATCACCTCAAACTCCAAGATAACTAACAAAGTAAACAAAAATAAAATATATAATTAAATGTTGAATTAATAAATAACAGGTTTTTCGTCAAGAACAAACAGAGCCACAGCGAGGTGACTGAAGAGACGCATGCGGCTCCGGAGCCGCGGGTTGCCGACCCCTGGCCTAAACCAATCTCCAGTTACGTTCACTCATGGTTCCGCTGCCACAAGAAAGTACCTACTCTGAAGTTGGAGCTAAAACAGTTCCTCAAAATGTTGTTTAAGAACTATATCATTATACAGCTATGCTCCAACAAGCTACGTGTTTTTTTGTTGTTGGATGGAATCTAGAAAAGCAGATCTGTCTGGCGTCCAGGCCATTTTGAACTTTGTTTGTTTGTGTGTGTATGTATTCACAGAACCGAGCTCACTCAGATCTGATTGTCTTTACTAAAAAATTCCAGATTGACTCGAGTGATGCTGACTTGTCGGACGAGAAGGCGTTTGACTGTCACTTTGGCCATGAGGAAGACGACACATTTCAGGCGTCCATGATCGCCCTCCATGGAAGCACATGCAGTGCTGATCTTACCTACCAGATGACCATGCAGGCCTCTACTCCCCAGGTATTTACAACCAATCAGACTTAATGTAGCTGCTAAGTTAACTAAGGTAAAGTGGTTCAATATTACAATACTGTAGTAGATGATCTCAACTTGCTCTACCTCTAGATTAGGCTACAGTTTTCACCTCATTGCGAAAGTAGACTGTGATGTTTTTTTTAGATCAAAATGATTAGTGAGGACAGTTCAGCAATAGATATGGGTGGAGATGCACAATTCATCAGCATTATTGGATTTTTCCCCTTTTTTCAAAGCAGAAATGTTCTGTACTCATGCTGATAGAGTTTGCTTGTAGGTTTATTTTATTGATCCACTAAAGAGGTGCGGGAAAGAGACGTGGCCCATTATATCCATGGTGTAGCATGTCCGTCACTCGAGACTCGAACCCAGGACTCTTTGCTGAACCACTGAACTAACTAGTGGTGGATGAGTAGACGTTGGAATCCCTGATAAAAGTACACACCCCCGGCAGGCGAAACCTAAATGGGGGGAACAAAAGAAAAGACTTGAACTAGGCTGCTGAGAACCCAAGTCTGAGTTCAAATAGACATGGCTGTCTGATTAGGAATTGGCTTCATCTGGTTTCTTCATGATTAATTGCATTAGATGTGTGGGTAATGTGAAGGTATGAATTGCTACATGCTGTTATAGCTATAAATGGGCAGAAAAGCTTAATCAGGTTCAATAAATCTAGTTATTTATTACTGGTCATGTGACACAAAGCTCAACCTGAACATGAATTTCCAGTTGTCATCACCAGTGGCACTGAGAGCAGCAGTGTCTGCATGTTCTACCCACTGAGTGTGTTGCTGTTAAAAATGCCATGTTGATTTTACCTGATTAAAATGTCAAGTGGTTTCATGTGAATAAAATATGAGCACACTTCTGGTCAGAAAAGCACATTTAAAGTTGAGAATGGTGCTGATATTTTACCTCATTTTTTAGTCCTGAAGCATTTTTTATGGGTTATACAGTCCAGGGGTTTATCACACTCTCGCTCTTACAACACATGACGGCTTGTAAATGATACAACAAAGCTTTTGTGATGCATTTAAGTTTATATTTATGCATTTAGCTGACACGCTTAGCCAGAGTTGAATAATAAATGAGGTGTTAGAACTGTGTTAAAAGAGAGTGCAATGTTAATATCTAACTTTATTAAACAGCTCTCAAGAACGTAGACGAACGCTCCATTGAATTTGAATGGGAAGGTGTCCCAAATGTATGGCATTATTTTCTTATAGGCCTCTCTGCATATGAATAAGATTCGTAGTTTCATATCACTCCGCCATTAGCCCAGTTAGCAAACATGGATGACACTTTCAATATAAATGTTTTTGGTGAGTGTGGGATGTTGGAGTGCTGGTTGAAGACCAGGAAAAGGGAGAAAGTTTAATTGAAGAAAAAGCAAAGCGGCTTAGCGCGCTGCTTAGCAACAACCAGAAAATTCAGAAGAACTATTTTTCTCATAAAGTGATATTTTCGTAGCGCATACCATGAAACTGCAATAAAACAAATTTATATAAATTCCTGAAATAGTTTTTCTTGTCTTGGAATGGATCTATATTATAAGTAGGATAATGTATTGTGAGACGGCCATCATGGGAAAAATAAATCCAGATGCCGAAGACCCCAGCACAGGTAATATTACTATATAGTACTATATATATATATATAGTATATAGTATATATATATATATTACTACAGATGTAATAATAGTGTTGAAATCCTCTTTATGAAAAGCCTTTCATTTTTCAGTACTTTTTGGGGGAAAATGAGCTACTGCTGGTTTTCAGTGTCTGCATTTGTGAAATAATACACCATACTTTCTCCCTATAGACCCATGGCTTAATAATTCTCTGCCACCCACTTGATCCCATGTAATGTAGTTCAGCCTGTAAAATCAGCCTGTATATCAGCAGCATCACCCACTACCTTCTATAAATTAGCCTTCACCCACCCAAACATCTCTGATGCCCCACTGAGTGTCATTAGCTAAAGTAGACTATTCCCACTGCCCGTTCACAGGAAACACTTCACTTTGCTGTTTGGTCTCCTGTTTAATGGCTCTCTGTGTCGTCTTTTGGGGCTATATTGCAGCAAGGCCCATCAGCTCTGATTTTATTTGAGTTTTTATTAGTCCTAGTGGTGCGGTTGCTGTTCACCTTCAGCACAGAACCTCCCCTGAAATAATTCAGAGAGCTGGAGCAGTGTTATAGCTGTCTGAAGCCCAGCCAGTCCCAAAATGGGAAGTATTTGGTCTATGTGAATATTATTATAGTTTATCCTCCATTAGTTTTGCAAGCACTTGTACTTATTGGAATATTTTCTGCTCATAATTGTGGTTGTAAAGTTAGGGTGGGCAATATGTTTATGCATTGTTGATGTAGCTATAACATAGCTCAGTTATAGCCTGTAAACAGCAACAAACAGAATATATTAACTTTATAAACTGCATAGTAAAAACCAGCTGCTTGGATGATTTTTTTTTATTCATTTTACGGTCTGTTTGATATTTTTACTGATTTTTTAATGCAAAAAATTAAAGAATGGTTTAACCAAAAAAAGCGAATTACAGTTTTTCACTTACGCGCATGTAATAAATCAGCTAAGACATGTCTGATGCACAAATGTTACTAAGCTCATGCATTAAAAAAACAATAGAAGTTAGTGGTCACCAAATTTAAGACATATTTGTCTGGAATTTGCTCAGTCTTGCTGCTGGTTTAGGACTCTATATTGCAGATGGATAGAACTGATTTTAGATAGTCATTGGCATAGTCATTGGCAAAAACTGATCATTACTTCTACTCCTGAAGAAAACCGACAACAGTGTTCGGCTGCATTGTTCTTTTCCCTGAACAACACTGACACATGTAGGAAGAGCTGGATGTGAATAGGTCGAGAGCTTCCAGTTTGTTCAGTGGGTATAGAAAAAAATCACACCCTTCAGAATATTTTTTTTGCTTTGCAGCCTTAAAACACACAAAAAATATTTCTTCCCTGCTTTACTTACTCAATGCAATCTATAACATCCAACTGAAAGATATCAGAGCTACGGTTCAGAAAAATGATAGAAAATCAAGAATAAGACGTACTACTCTGTTGGGATACTTCTCTATCAACCTTGCACAGCTAGAGCAGTATTTGCCAAATCTTCTTTACAGAACTGTTCAAGTTTGGTCAAATTGGATGGTAAGTGTTGGTGAACTGCTGTCTTCAAACATTTCCACAGATTTTCAATAGGATCTGGGTCTGGAATCTGACTGGATATTCACTCGTTTCTCCTTCAGCCACTGCGTGGTCAATTTGCTGTGTATTTCAGGTCGTTGTCATATTGAAAGGTGATCTTTCGACCCATCTTCAACTTTCTGGCCGAGGGTAGTAGGTTTTCCTTAAGAATTTAATGCTAATTTGCCCCACCCATTTTTACTACTACCCTAGTAAAAGCCCCAGACCCTGGTGGCAGAGGAACACTCCTGCAACGTGATGCTGCCACCTCCATGCTTTACCGTAGGGATGGTGTGTTGTGGATGGTGAGCTGCACTGGGACCATTTGGTATTGATGCCAAATGATTGATTTTTGTCTCATCTGACCATAAGACCTACTCTCACTTCTGGCAAAGCTCAAACGGGCCTTTCTGTGGCCGCTCTTGAGAATCGTTTATTTCCCGAACAAGCCACAATGGTGAAGCGCTTGTTAAATTGTTGACCATTTTGCCATTGACCCTTTTGGGAGCCTCTCTTACCAGTTTCCTTGCTCTTCCATCCAGTTTGGAGGGAAGACTGGATCCGAGAAGTAGTAATGAAGATTTTTTGTATTCATCTCTTGTCAGTTGCACTAGCAAGCAACTGTTTTAATGCTTCACTAATCACACTGATTACAGTTTATCACAGGTGGAAGTCAGTAACCATGGTCTGCTATGGAAATGGTGGTTAATGACACCTGATTGACTTTACAAATATCGTTTAGGGGGTGACCCTTTATTAAACTCAGTATTTCTTATTCTTTTCTTTAAATTCTTCTGAACTGTAGCTGTGATATCTTTCACTCAGGTGTTATAGATTGCATAAAGTAAGTGAAGTTGGAAAAATGTTGGTTTGTGTCGTTTCATTTAAGGCTGTAAAGCGGGAATATTTTAAATGTTTCTTTTCTATAATTACTGTATTTACAGAAAACCTTTGGGTGACTATTGACTTCTAGTAAGAACTAGCTTCATAGCTCCAACAGTAAACTAAGAAAACTGATCATTAGTGGAACATTACGTACATTAATATAAAAAATATCCTAATCACAGTATTCCTAGGCTCTTTAAATGGCCCTATTGTTTTGTTGATAAACCTTAGATAAATTAACATTCATGATACATATGAATTTTACCATATTGCCCAACTTCATGATATCATAAGAAATGAGTGTGGTGATGTTTGTCTTACCTAGAGGAGCACTTGCCTGGATTCATTCATCAACTATCCTTTTATGACGACATCCGGAATCGCAGACGATACCGAACCATTTTCTCCCGAGGAGGAGGTGGCCTCAATGAGGCACGAGGGAGGAGCTTTAAGACTTGGCTCCGCCCGCTCGGATCTAATCGTGGACCTGGGCTTAGATGAAATGGAGCCAATGGATGTGTTGATGTCTACAGTTGGAATATCTAGAGATAGCCCCACCTCTGCTTCTAAAGAGGAGGAGCTTATAAAGTTGTATACAGAGGCGGGTCCAGTCATACCTGAGCTTCGAGTTCCTAAAAGCATTTATGTTGGAGATTCTCAAGACGAGGTAAAGAGTTCAATACTATACAGAGACATAATTAATCAAATAATTGTTATTTTCAGGAGAGAGGGGGTTAAGGATTGGTAGGAGCAGTTGATTTTTTATATCGTACATTGTGTACATTATGGACATTTCTCATTAACAGGGGAAACGTGGCAAAATGGCGACCTTGGGATTGTGAAAGGCGCTATATTATTTACATTTTTTATTATTATTATTAAAATCTAGGGGCAAAAGAGACTCTGTTTCAGTAATGATTTTAACACTCCCTTCACCAAAGGAAGCTAATTGATTTCTAATTTGTCAGCATTGTAGGCCCTTTGCTCTATAGATTAGCATGTGCAATTAGCTAACTAAATGTTGGTGTATTTTATTGCTCTATTCCCACCTTTTGTGTTGGGTGTGATATTATTTACATTCGTTTATTTATTAATGATGTCATCTAACAATTTTTTGTTATAATACAAGTAAAGAACAACCCTTAAAATGACAGCTCAACCAAACATGCTAATGTTGCTAACAGTGAATGGAAACCAGTAGTCACTCAATGGCCCTCATTGATTGCTCGTAGCATTAGCATTATGTTCTGAACTGCGGTGTTGGGAACATGTTATAAGCAGTACTGAAACAGAGGGCAAAACTTTCCCATTTTCCCATCGTCCCAGTCTCTGAGAGGCATTCATTTATTTCAGATCCCCCAACCTCTCCTGCCCCTGCTCATCCCATTAGAAACTGTGGATACATACTGCTACTCTAGAGCCTTGCAGCTAGTTTCCACCTCTCTCCAGACTGTGTGTCCTTGCCTTGAGTGCTAATACTTTTTTCTGGTGGTGCGGTTTTGTGTGCGGTGTACCCTCACAGGAAGAGGACTTCCCCATGGTCAAACCAGCAGAAGAACGGGAGCAACCAGAAATGACTCCTGGGAGCAATTTCGAGAGGACCATCACTGTTGTCAAGGGCAACTCAAGTTTAGGTTTGTCATTTATCTGACATGATATTAGACACCGTGCATTTATTTTGATGAATTAATATAGGAAACATGGGATTTTTTTGCTTTTTTCTGAATAAATGTGATTTATCAGACATGATATAACTTGTTTGGCAGAGATGACTTGACATGTTATAAGGTTTTTTCTGTGTTAAATAATCTTACAAATTTCCACTTGCCACATTTTAAGGTACACTTAATTACAGACAAGACAAAGAAGTATAAAAGAATAGAAAGTGACAAAAATTTGTTAAGAGTAGGGATGTACTGATCCGATTTTAAATGATATTTTACAAGGTTATAGTAAATGTGTTGCATTTAATGCCACCAATCATATATGGCATGTGTCGATACTTTGCTCTGGATTAATCCAGATTGTTTAATTAATTAATTAATTAATTAATTGTTAATTAAGTTTACAGTGTGCCGTATTGTATACGCATCACTTTTGCAGATCTCCTACAGCAGAGCAGGTCATTTAAGAATTTGAGAAATAGACAAGAAACAAGTCCTCGTCATTTTTGCTGAACAATGCGAGAATTCAATTGTCAAGTATATACAATGAGTTTTAATAACTTTAATGTACTTGAAGATACTTTTGTGAATCTGTTATCTAGGAAAATACAAATATAAAATCAGGAATTTACCGTATTTCCCCAACAATAGGCAGCGGCTTATACAGTACATGAGTTTTACAAACCTGGTGTTGGGTGCTACTTGCTTAAATGGGGCGTCCTATCTAAAAATATGAAAACACATTCATTAAAAGTGTAATTCAATACAAAAAGACGACATCCCCAAATGATTAATTGAATTTAAACATACTGTTTACTGCAGCAACGAACAGTTTGAAAAGCAGCGCAAAGCAAAGATAGATCAATGACGATGTTTTGCCACTTCACTGACACGTGTTCGTCACAACAGCAACAACCTAGAGCTTAAATTCTGCAGCGTAGTTCTTGCGTTGTGGCATAATATCTGTAAATTCAACATTTTATGAATTAAATTGTTTATGCTCAACTACAGTATAATGACATTACCGGTATAGAGTTGCTAAATCAGATGTTTTTACCTCAGATTGGTAAATTCAGTAACACTGTGGCTAATAACATGGGGCGAGGTTTATTTATTTATTTATTTGTTTGTTTGTTTGTTTGTTTGTTTGTTTGTTTGTAATAGTATATTACTTTATTCTATTTTTGCCTTACTTTATCTTACCTGTAACTACTTACTCTGTTTGCTGTCCTGCTGCTGTAACGATGTGGAATTTCCCACTTGTGGGACAATAAAGGTTTATCTTATCTTATCTTATCTTATCTTATCTTATCTTATCTTATCTTATCTTATCTTATCTTATCTTATCTTATCTTATAACATTAATGAGCATTTTCTGCAGCTTTTAGAATGGGGCCTATAATGTGGGGGAAATACAGTATATTGGCAGAGCATATACTCAATAGTAAATTACTCTGGAGCAAAAAAACATTATTGATACATTCCTAGTTATTATTGAAGCCAATTGTGCATTTGCTTCAGCTTTAATTAGATGAAATCCACCTTTAGAAGCTTCCATGTGTGAAAGTCCCTGTGTCTCCATTACAGGAATGACTGTCAGTGCGGTGAAGGATGGTGTTGGAATGCTGATCCGCAGCATCATTCATGGAGGTTCCATAAGCAGAGATGGTCGCTTAGGGGTTGGAGATCTCATACTGGCCATCAACGGAGAACCAACTGGGAACCTGACCAATGCTCAGGCCCGAGCCATGTTACGCAGACACTCGCTCATTGGGCCTGATATGGGGTAAGGGAGAGAGAACCGAATGTGTATATGGCCATCAGATACATTCATACCAAGGCAGATACAAGTGAGCATATATTTTAGTTGAAATGCCTTAGTTGATGGTTAATTCATCATGAAGTGAGTACACAGTTATGAATTGCTGCTGATACTTTAAAATTAAACAGAAATAAGCTAAATTGAACAGTTTTAATATGGACAAACGTGAGAAAAAATAAAAAAAAAATACAATATATAGTTGTATAATCACAATATGAATATTTTGTTTGTATCGTACAGCTTTAGTTGATGGTTCATTCATCATGAAGTGAGTACAGTTATGAATTGCTGCTGATACTTTAGAATTAAACAGAAATAAGCAAAATTGATTTTATTATGGGCAAACTTGGGGAAATTGTATTAAGTTACGAGGTTTTGATGTGAAATACACTGTTTATTCAAAATAACACACTGCAATTAGTGAATCAGCCACTTTTAGGTGTTCCTATTACGGACACAGGTGCAATTGCTTGTATAACATCCAAAGAAAAGAACTGTCAGCCTGTGGAGCAGTGGGACAGCATTCTCTGGAGTGATGAAGCTCCATCCAATACCTTTAAGATGATGTGGAATGGCATTAGTGATTCAGAACTGAACATCTGACATCAGAAGCCGATCTCTGAAATGCTCTCATGGCTGAGTGCAATCAGATCCTCACAGCAATGTTCCAACATCTAGTGTTAAGCTTTTTCAGAGGAGTAGAGGCCGTTATCGCAGTAAACAGGGTCAAACTGCCAATTAATACCCTCCGTTTCAGAAGAAACACTAGACGTCTGGTGTCTACAAACTTTTGGACATAGATTTGTTACGTCTGCAGATTTTGTTACCTCATCATAAAACCTCTAAATCTCACTAAATATTAATAAATAAAATAAATGAATTTTGTGCAATACAGGAAATACGTTTCTTGCAGTCACTCAGGCTTTCTGTTGAACTAGCTTATCCAAGCCCAGTGGTGACACCACTAGATCCCACATAACCTTCAGGCAAAAGAAACAAACACTTTTTCCAACACATTGTGACTTTGCGAGAGGATTGGTTAAAAGAGTTTCATTGCTTGAGTGCTGCTGACTGAAACGCCTGTATCAGTAGCAGTGCATAAACAAATCTCAACATTTCTAGATCCTCAGTTGCTCCAGAAGAGGAGCTCTGCCCCTTTTATATGTGAGTATCTCTAACTCCTACCAGTGCACTGATTTGATTCATCTGTTTGACTCGCACTGTCTGCTCCATGCTTTCTGTGTGCTCTTGCTCATGTTGGTTCATTTGGAGGATTATCCAGAAAAGCAGGTCAGCGTCTACAGTAAATCTGTTCTGTGTCAATGTTGCAAACTGATAATAACATTCAAATCTATATCTAGTCTCATTCGTCTCATACATTCATCATTTTTATTATAGTTTAACATTGTAGTAGTAGTATTGGGAAAGGCTGATTCCATTTCCATTCACTGTTAGCAACATTAGCATGTTTGGTTGAGCTGTCATTTTAAGGGTTGTTCTTTACTTGTATTATAACAAAAAATTGTTAGATGACATCATTAATAAATAAACGAATGTAAATAATATCACACCCAACACAAAAGGTGGGAATAGAGCAATAAAATACACCAACATTTAGTTAGCTAATTGCACATGCTAATCTATAGAGCAAAGGGCCTACAATGCTGACAAATTAGAAATCAATTAGCTTCCTTTGGTGAAGGGAGTGTTAAAATCATTACTGAAACACAGAGTCACTTTGCACTGAAAGTAGTAAAAGGTACTGTAGAGAAAATGTAAAATGTACATAATTGCTTTGAAGTAGATTTATGTAGATTTATATATAAATAATAATAATAATATATAAAGTATGAATAATTTTATAATATATAATAATATACAAAAAACAACTGTATATAATAATAATAACAACAACAACAACAGTAATAATAACAATAATAATAATACGTATTATTATCAATATTATTATTATTATTATATTTGTATCAATGATAATAATAATAATATTAATAATAATAATAATCCTAGTAATATTATATTTGTAGTAATAATGATAATAATAATAGTAATAATAATAATAATTATTATTATTCTTATTATTCTTATTATTCTTATTATTCTTATTATTATTCTTCTTATTATTATTCTTATCATTATTATTATTATTATTATTATTATTATTATTATTATTATTATTATTATTATTATTATTATTATTTGGCCAAATTAAGTTTTTAATTTTCTATGTGAAAGTAAGTATGCTCTACATGAAGCAGTTTTCTACATGTTAATGCAGTTATTGTTTATTTGCTGAATATAACATATTAGAGAGAATTGTATAGAACTGTATATATATATATATATATATATATATATACAAACACACACACACATACACACACATATATATAATACCTTTGACGTAATCACAACTTAGACATCTGTTAATACTCTTTTAAATCATGTCTTACTATTGACCGCTCTGAAGCAAGACAGCAATCAGGACTGACTCAAGACATGTACTACGCATTAGAATCAAGCAGATATAGAGATAAATTTACTTTACACACCTGAAACCTGTGGACAGTGCGTTCAGCTCAAGCCTGTGGTAACACATGCCAGTAGAGGTGTTAGGGATCTTGATGTAAAAGTGAATGGTAACATTCAGCGAATAATGAAATAATAAAAAAAGTATAATGAGACAAAGTATGACAGAGAGTATAGATATTGACTTGCACCCTCATGGATTATTCCTTTAAGCAAAGTGGTTGATTGTGGGATGAGCTGGATCATCTGCTCATGTCTGGATAACTCCTCCATCACTGCATTGCCAGCAGATCACCATGTATTGCTCTAACACCACTGTAATCAAAGAAACTTCACTAACCTTCTCCCATCACTAACATGCAATGCTGACAGCCTCACTGTCTCATTACTGTCTCATCCTGTGTCACTCTGCAACATGCCTGCTCACTCTCATAATCAGTGTGTTGCCTGGGTATTGATTCACCAGTTGGTCGGCTCTGCTGGGTGTGCATGCTGAACTGAACGGTTGGAATGAGATTTCATTCACTTTCATTAGATCTGTCATCTTCACTTGCGATGAAAAAGTGTCCGAAACATCGATTTGATTTGACCCGATCTGATTCCTGAACCAAGTCCTCTTACCAAAGCTCTCTTCACCAACGAATCAACAATCCGACTCTCAAAACTTGGGCATTGTTAGTTCAAATTTGGCATGACATCAAATTATGCTTGAGAGAAAAGCATGTCTAGTTATTCGGACCAGGCATCTGTTAAGAGAAAATCAGACTTTTGCAGCGGTGTTGCAAGGTATTGCAAGACTTTATTAGCTATTTCACCTTGGGCTGTGATAGGCAGAAACATTAGACTGGAACTCATTAAATATGAGCCTGCTCTCCAGAAAAACAACCAGGTCGCTGAATACTAATTAGTTTACAAGCTTAGAATTTCATCTCGGATCCACTGTCTACTCTCATTCACATTCTCATGTCAGTGAAAGTTAATGGAATGCTGTAATAAGCTGTTGGCTTTGTCTACTAAGTAAAGCTCATGTGTTCAGAGTGCTTTTGTTTTGATGATGACACATCTAATAGGTGGAAGAAATGTGAAAGACTGAGCCTGAGCTCATCTGACCTGCGTGTTTGTGCATTTTTGTGTGCGAATGTATGTTTTACAGTATCACCTACGTTCCAGCGGAGTATTTGGAGGAATATAGAGGAAGTAAGCAAGACAAGGATGATCTCTTTGCCACGGAGGCATGTACTACCCCAAGGTAAAGGCATGCACATTATTGGTGTGGCGATATATCGATATGGTCTATATATCGTTCTCCTCGCTCACATCATGCGATAATCGATACGTCGACGGCAATATCGATATTTTATTGAATAAACTTTTGCCAATTTGAGTCACCGGCGTCGCTACTGTTTCTTCTGGGTGGTGCTAACTCATCACCAGGGAGACAAAGAGAACAGTCGGCCATATTAAAAGTCTGGGTTCAGTTTACTTCGCTTTTAGAACATTGATGGAACAGAACATGGATTGTTTTATTGCGGTCGTATCTCTGCTTGTCTCTTTCCTGCATGAAGCTAAAACGCGGTCGATGTGATAAACATGCGTCAGTAAAACACACATCGCTGGAGAGCTTCTTTGAAAAAGAGGGAAAAGATCCAATAATGCAAGTGTGCAGAA
>JBBIGC010000082.1:1272692-1293810 GCA_037576955.1 Lepidarchus adonis | reverse complement strand
ACCTCAATACTTGCTCCCGCCATCCTCACTGACTAAATCACCTGAGAACAATACAGAACGTTCTTCTTCTTCTTCTTCTTCTTCTTCTTCTTCTTCTTCTTCTTCTTCTGTTTTAAATGGTGGTCGGCAAACCAACTGTAAGGTGAATTTTCCACGACCTACTGGAATGGAGCATCATGGCGAGTAGGGGCGCCAATTTTCAGCGCCACTAAACCATCTGTAACCATTTTGCTGATAGGTTGAACATTTTTTTATTTTCGCCTAGTAACCACACATGATTGGCTATTTCGCTGCACTTCCGAAGAGAGATGATTGGTGGAAATCTGTTGGTGGAAAATCACTGTTAAATGTGGAAATGTTGTTTAAATTCAGATTGCATGTAGGCACACACAGTATTTAGTAAAACTGACATTGCTTATATATATATATAAGGGGGGGGGGGTGGCGCCCGAGCGCCCCCTATGGACCAGCTGCCACTGCGGTTGACCTTAATACATTTGTATTAGAATGGATACTGTCCCATGGGAGAAGCTTGGGATGCTTTGGCCACCAGTTGGTTTTGGAGCCAATTGCCTCCTGAGCCATATCCTGTATTTATTAACTGGTAAACATATGAATGTGTATGCAGCAGGTGTGCGACAAAATATCGATATAACGATATATCATCGTCCTTGCTCACATGATACGATAATTGATACACAGACATTGATAACAATATTTATATTTATTAACATTTGTCGTCATTTTTACTCACCAGCGTTACTTCTCCTCTGGGTGGCGCTGCTCAACTGAGTGCAGGAAACTTGAGTGAAAGCTGAAGAAGCACTTTCCAACAGGGAGACGCAGAAAATCTTGGCTGAAAGACACCCCAGCCACATTTAAATCAGAAGTCTGTGTTCACTTTGGCTTTTAGAACATTGACAGAACAGAGTGTGGATTATTTTGTGACGGCCACATCTCTGTGCATTACTGTTTTCATAGCAATAGACTATGCTATAAGGGAACCCAGTCAACATGAGTAAAAAAACATTGCTCGAGATCTTGGCCTAGTAATCCAAGTGTGCAGAATTGCCAACATCTAGTGTTTGCTGAACTATTCTCAGCAAAACAATTTAAATCCGACAGAAGCGTAAAGGTTCATAATTCATCTGGTATACAACTAGGTTAAAACTAGCCGGCTGTAGCGTGTGTTTCATGGGGAAAAATGTATTGTGGGCTTATGTAGTGTCTGGTCTAGGAAAATTGAAGGTTGAAAGAGGTGCGTTCTGGGAATTGTAGTTCAGTTGGTAGCACGATGCTAGCGCAACTAGCCAAAGTGACAAAGCGGTACAGAAGTGAAGCCTTGAAGCTGAAGTAGCGGTTTCCCCACGCGTCCGACCACATTGCTGTTACTTATGTAAATGAATAATTCATCCCTGCGTTTCTGTGATGTATTGCTACGTCATTGTTTTGCGATATATCAATTATCGCAGAGTCATTGTATCATTATATTGCGATTCCCATCCCTAGTATGCAGCCAGTGTAGTAAACTCTGAAGGCTCTCATCCTTAGGCCCCGTTTTATGGGTGAATATCCCTTCGTTTGGCATATTTAACCACAAGGTTGTCATAAAGACAGCTGAGGTGTACACCAGGTGTTTAGAAACACGTTTTTGTTCCTAATTCAGAGTGGCATCTTTTAAATCAATAAAATAACAAAGCTTCTGAGCTAGAACATGCTACAAGGGTGTTGACATAAAAACCTCCTCTTCCAGGTCCTGCCTCATGCTGTCACTTCCAGTCTCTTCTGACATCAGCCTGAGACACATCAGAATGGTGTCTGAAGTCGCTTCCCAGGCCTCCAGAGTGACTTATTAAGCTATCCTGACAGGCCAGAAAAAGACTAGTCTTCATCATCATCATTGTCTCCCTCACTATCTATTTTCTCTTGCCCTTCCTACATTCATCCTCTCTCTCCATCAGGGTGAAGGTTTATAAGCAGTGACCTGGCTGATCTCTTGTGAGGCCGTGCAAAAATGGCCCTTGCAGAGCTGACATCAAGGTGTGCCACATTGTGGTGATTTCCCAGAGTTCTCCAGCCGAGTGACTCTTCCAGCAGTGGGGTTAGGAGAGCAGTTGTGACAGCTTTGATTGCGCCAGTTGGGTGTTGTCAAAATAAATCAGGGCAAAGATGCCCACCACTGTTGCTTGGTACCCTTGTGAACTGAGGAACTATCGCACAGACAACACACATGGCCATAAGCAAAATGGCACAATCAACAAGGGTGTTGAAAAAAATATATAATCTAAATTATATAAACTGTATTAGCAGATTAGAATTTTTCCAGATTGAGTCGTAAAATAACATTCTGAATCTACAATGTTTGCCGTCATAAGAGAACCTTGTCATTTTAACATATTTTATCCAGATTTAGTGGTTTCCCGTTCTACCCACTAGCTAGAACTCCCCCCATCATGCAATGCAATGTCCTTGGACAATAGGGGTTGGGATTGCAGTGTATCTCATTAAATACAAGATACATGGCCCACGATAAAGATAATATTGAGATAGTGATTTTGCGATAATCGATATGTCGCACAATAATTACGTAGCAATACATCACAAACACAGGGATATTATTAAATTACATCAGGAACAGCAATGCTATTGTTACCTTTTCCGTGGTTGAACGTGTGTGGGGACACCTCTGCTTTATTTCTTTTCCATTTGTCATTTAGCAAGTTGCGCTAGCATCATGCTACCAGCCGAACTACAATCCCCAGAAACTCTTTCCTCCTATTTTCCCACACCAGACATGACATAGTCCACAATGCATGAAACACGCCTTCCGCTACAGTCAGCTAGTTTAACCTTGTGTATACCAGACAAATTCTAGAGCGTTACGCTTCTGTCTGACCTAAATTATTGTTGAGGACAGTTCAGCAAATGCTAGATATTGGCAGGAATGCGTAATTCTGCAGACTTGCATTACTGAGTCTTTCCCCCATTTTCAAAGAAGCTCTCCAGCGATGTGTCTTTACTCACTTTGACAAGTGCAGGAAAGAGACACACAGAAATCCAGCTTTCACCCAAGTCTCCTGCTGTCAGTTGAGCAGCGCCACCCAGAGGAGAGAAGTAGTAGTGACACTGGTGAGTGAAATTGCCTGCAAATGTTGATTAATTTAAATATCAATATTGCCGTTGGCGTTTCGCTTGAGGTATTGGGCAAAGCTTGGAGAAGAACCAATTGGCTGTTCTGCTATGTCAGATATACCCACACTGATTTGTGGGTGGCACCAAACTGGTAGGACCAATTCTTCTGTGGAGCTTGTCTTTTAATGTTCATGAATGGTTAAATAAATTTAAATAATAATCATAAAAATTCTGGGCTATTCCTACCAGAAAATTGAATGTCCATCCAGTGTGTTTTGTGTTTTTAATGCCATAAAAAAAGTGACAAGGTCTTGATATGAGTGCAAGGTGCCGTGTACTGTAAGTTTCATTGTTTGCTTGAGCGGAACAGGAAGGTCACTTACCATCCAATACAGACACATCTTCTATGAAGGCACTTTCAAAGGAAACCATTATGCTAGAAGGGCATGCTTTTCTCTCAACACACATTTACCAGTGTGCATTCTGAGTACACCAGTCATGCGATGATTAAATATAGATAAAAGATTATGCTTTGAAATATAAAATACAGAATACCAACTTAATGCCAACACAACAGTATTTTAATTATTTTTAAGGAAGGTCCTTGTAAGACAAGGACTGATTATATATTGCTGATTTTTTTCTAAAATGAGCAGATAAGAGTACCTGTAACAATAAATGTTGGAAAATATGTCTAGAATATCTAGTCCCTTATGAAAAATATGCTTAATATGTATTTCATTAAGTAAACTAAAGTTAATTATATTTATACAATTATATTTCCCAAGTATACTCTATGTACTGAGTATACTGTTGTAATGTGCTAGTATTGTATCTTAAAAATGTATTTTTCATTACTCCTTCGAACAAACTTGTCCCACTTTTCAAATTTAAAAAGTATACTTTTTAATAATAAAAAGTAATAATAAAAGTTAATTAATTAATAATAAAATAATACCAGTAAGTTTCATTTTGTACTGCAAATGTTCTATAAGCATTTAAGTACCAATTATATACTTCTAGCCACATTTATAATTTATCAAATTTACTACATGCTTTTACATTATAGTTCTAGTTTTAAGTTTATGAAAATATTCTTTGAATAAATTAGTTTATTTAGTAAATTAGTTTATTTAAATTATTAGTATAAATCGGTTTTATTTTGTGCTGCAACTATACTAGAAGTAAATTTCAATACTATTTAATGAAGAGTATGCAAAAAAAATAAAAAATACAAAAATACAGATAAATATTTTTTCATTAAGGTGTACTCGTAATTATACATCGTACTTGTCAGAAAAAGCTAAGTATACTCAAGTATTAGTGCAAATGAAGGCAAAATATACCTAAACATTTCTATATACTTGTCAATACAGCCCAATTACACTTAGTAAGTACATAATGTTAAAAGTAAACTGAAATCATACTTTGCTATTTTTTTAATCACACATTTGATTAAACTGTAAGTCGTAACATTTTTCTGACACTGCTCACAGAAAAGCCTGGAGTAACTGGATGTGTGTTCAAGACACTCATTGATTCCCAAGGTCCAGGTGTTTAAGGGGCCATTCTTTTAGTGATGGAAGATATAAAGAGTAAGGACCAAAGGTTAAGGTTCTGCAGCAACAGAGGGTCAAGTACTAGTGAGCTCCAACCACTGGAGAAATTAAAAAGGTACATAATTGTAACCGTCATGTTGGTCACAGTCTCTGTTTGTGATGAAATGACCTTCATGGTCCTAAATCAGACTGAACAGTGACAATGGAAGCTGAAGTATTGTTGGAGCACATTCAAAGACTCCATGCATGCAGGTCCACATTAACCATAGTGACCATAGTAAAATGACTATTCAAACAGAGCCAAAGGTCCTTATGTTCTGTAAAAAAGAAATTATATAAAGTGCTATAGAAATCAAATTGACTTCACCTAAAAACAAAAAACAGCCCTAAACTGTAAGGTTATTGAATGAGAAAAGTGTGTTAAGTTAGGAACCCAAGAGCTTCATTATTGTGTTAACTGATCTAATTACGTAGCATTATTAGTCCAAGCATGTCCAAGCAGGTTGCAGAATGTCACATCACCCTGTACTCAAGTGTTGAGTACAAATGCCAGAGATGTAAATGTGCTAGTTTGTTTCAAATGAATGAATACTATTACTAATTGTCTACTAATACTACTTTTTGTCTTTATTTTTTTACTTCTTGCAAATTTTTCTTTTGTTTGTTATTTTTTCCCCACAAAACAAGTACATGGAGTTGCCCAATAAATAAATAAATGACATTAGCAGTTAGCAAGTAGGCTAATGCTAAGCCTAGCATATGCAAGAATTAGCATTGTGTGCTGTGGTGAGCAAGGTGTAAATTATGTAGTTTAATCTCGACAGCAGTAGCATAAAAGTAGAACTTGAGGTGATGATAAGCCAGCTGAAATAGTCCTACAACACTCACTTGGATCAGAGGGACAAACTCGTTTGAAATGGCTGTAGAACTTGGTGTAACTTGACTAAACTTGTGCAGAAAATGAGAAGTGGTTTAATTCTTTTATAAGCAATCTGGAACAAGCATTTCCATTAGAGACCTGGAATCCAATCATACTCAATTCCACGAGTATTACATTTCCCCAACAATTTTAAACTTGCCGATATTCTGCCACAGCGCAAGAACTACACTGCAGAATTTAAGATCCAGGTCTGCAAAAATCTGAGACAAACGTGTGTCCGACATCAGCGACAGCAAAGCAAAAATCAGGTGAAGATGAGACAACAAATTTGTTGGGTGGGAAAAAAGTTTGAAACATTTAAAAACTATTGAGCAGGTAAAAATCAAAGATGATATGTGGTGGTGATAATCCATCATGGCGGCGCTAGCTTCAGTTACATTCCAGTTTTAGTCAATGTCAGTTGGCATGAACATTGCTGCCAGGCCACTGCCTAATCCTAAAGTACTACACCCCACACACACACACACTTCCTGGCCTGAATAAGATCACTAAGCATGTCTCCAAATTCCTGGCCATAAGCTGCGACAGCCTCGGACAGCGCCTCCATAAAGCAGCGTATTGCGTTTTGCAAACCAATCTCCTCCTGCCCCCCGTCAGCCCATTTGCTCCACTTTAGTGAGCAATCGCCGGGACGAAATGACTGACCTTTGAGTTTATAGACCATTAGGGCGAGCGGGGGGAAAAATGTCATCAAAAGAGTGCTCTTACCGATGCGGATAAAAACCACTGCCCTCGGTGACTGTGCAGGACACAGTTATGAGTGTGTGTATGTGTGTGTTCGTTCATTTTCGTACATTTTCGAGGCATAAATGTCTCGTGTCTGAAGGACAAACCGAGATTTAAAAAGATAAAACATTTTGTCGATTAACGGTGGAGGGTAATTTGTGCCGCTTATAAAATTTGCATCATGTGCTTTAAAGTTGAGGTAAAGTCGCTCGTGATTGGACGATGTAGACAGTTTTTCTCCAACTGAATTTTTTTCTCAGCAACCTCCAAATTTTTTGCAGTTGAGGCTTTCAGATCCCCTGCTTTCATGGCCTTGCTTTGTATCTCCTTTTACATTTTTTTATTTTATTTTTTTGTACATAATCTGTAAACACCAGCAGTGTGTGTACATGAACAACTGGTTCAGTAGCAATGATCCAGATTTACTGTACTTAAAAACAACAAAAATAATAAATCTTTACTTATTTCTAATAATAAATGAAGGAAAATGCTTCTATGACTTTACTGTTCAGAAGATATGAGGTGTGAGGAATGGAACTCTTTTGAAACAAACACTTTTGGCTCAACAGAAATGACACAAATTAAATGTATATTTTATTTTAAGTGATGCGCTGTCCCTTCTTTTGAAAATATATTATTTTGGGAATGTTTTTGGTGTTATACGCAGAGTGCATATTTGGAATGAACCTCATGGCCTGACCCTGGATAAAAACAAGTGATGTGTGTGTACAGTTATTGTGGCAAAAAATGAACTTTTCATGGTTCATAAAGAGCTGTGAGAGAGGCAGTTTATGACGGACAAATAGACAAAGAGAAACAAAGCAATATCCGATAGATGTGCTTGGGTGGTCAAGC
This sequence comes from Lepidarchus adonis, assembly GCA_037576955.1. Taxonomy (NCBI): domain Eukaryota; kingdom Metazoa; phylum Chordata; class Actinopteri; order Characiformes; family Lepidarchidae; genus Lepidarchus; species Lepidarchus adonis. Next base: position 1,286,598 of record JBBIGC010000082.1, on the reverse strand, counting down.
CGAGGGCAAGGCCGGTTTATAAAATGCTAGATCCTCCCTGGGGGCCAAACTCCTTCTGCTTATCACCAGTGTCAAATCCATCATCTCCTCTCTTATCTTTCATCACTGTGAAAATGCCGAGTTCTGGCCCAACTCTCTGTGTAATAAAGGGAAAGGAGGATGAGTACAGAGCGTCAATTCGCTGCTACTAATGGGGACTCCATTAATGAGCTCGTCCAATCAGAGACCACCCGTTTCTTCTGATAATTAGCCGTTCACGACCCGTAGACTGGTCTAGCGCGCTCTCAACACTTTCTACAGAGATAATTGTATCTCACAGCACAGGAAAAAAACACAAGCAAATACTTACATTCACTAATTAGTTGCTGTAGTATCACTGGTTGCCAAGACTGACTCATTGCTAGATGCACGTCCCATTACATTGAGTTGCTTTCTACCAGAGCCATCATTCGTTTCTTTGGGATCAAACCAGACGAGCGATCATCAGTGAGCCTTGGGTGTCGCCGATTTACTTCTTTGGATCACTTTTACTAACTACTGCGCACCTGGACCATTCCACTAGACCTGGAGATGCTCTGGCCATCACAATCAAGCCCTTGTCAAAGTGGGGAAGATCCTTACGCTCCTACTTCCAGCACATCAACTTCAAAAACTGACTGTTCACATGCCTAATATATCCCACCCCTTGATATGCGCTATTGTAATAAAATAACTACATAGTCAATGTTATTTCCCTGTAAGAGGTCATAATTGTATGTCTGATCAAGGCCTAATTGGCCATTTTATCAGAAACATCTACCATTATTGGTGCCATTGTTATAGATTGTAGTCCGTTGTTGGACAATGTATGAACGGAGCAGAGGGATGCGCCTATAATGTTGAATAACTTGCTGTATATATGAAGCTCTAGTGTTTTATTAATACATGTTCATCACACCCAATCAACGCACATGTACAGTTTGACCTTTGGCTTTCACTGGAATTGAAAATGATTAGCCCATCCTCCATCAAACATCTAGTGTTCGAGGAGGTAACGTCTTCCTGGCATCCACCAGTTCCAGATTCATCTGTCAGAACATGAAGCAGGATTCATCACTCCGAAGAACATATTTCTGTTGCTCAAGAGTCCTGGCTTTACAAGCAAACATCGCCTGGAGCTCTCGCCACAAAACTCACTTGATCTATTTCTCTGTTCCTATCACTTACAGTTGACTGGGGCAGACCTAACAGGACAGACATTTCATTAACAGACTTGAGTCAATGTGCTCTTTTGTGTGACCCGTTCTGCTGGCAGTGATGGCATTGCTATGTGCTCGTCCTCACACACATTTTAGCAGAGTTTTTTTTGGAAACACTCAAACTCAATATTTAGGAGGGAGGTATAAATACAGTCAAACCTCATTAGCTCGCCCCCTATTGGTTCTGGCTCTAAATTTGTTGAGAGGTGGGGTTTGCAAGCTATTGTAACAGAGATAAATACATGGGTTTGGCGAGATAACAAGGGAATTGGCAAGCTAATGGGGTTTGACTGTATCCAATAGTGTGCGTATGAGAGGTAGCGTTTTCTAAACTTGCAAAAGCTCTATTTACAGTTAATAGCCAATACCTTGTGTTTTAATACAGAAATTCATATTCATATGCATGCAGTATAGTGTGTATTAGGCTTGTATTAGGCTGAGTTAAAAGAATCGTATGATTATCCAGGTTTGAATAATTATCACAACTGCATGTTTGGTTGCATTGCACTGTTTATTTGTTCACGAGTTTCACTGTGGTATCACACTAGCGTCTAATGCTAAATCAAATCATGTTATGAATAATTATCTAACGAGATGTTGCCTTTCCTGTGAAAATAGCATATAGTTAATTATTTCTCACTGTAGAAAGCTCATTTGCTTTTAATTTTACCTTAATTAGAAGCGTTCATTAGTTTTAGCTGTCAGGTTGATTATACTCTCTGTCACATTTAATTAAAGGTAAGAAAGTAAAACACTAGAATTACCTGTTGCGCTTTCACAGTAGTGCATTGTTGGCAGCAATAACCACAGACTTTAAATCAACATTAAATAAAAAAAATAAAGACCATAATAAAACTTGAAGAATCCAACTGAGGATCAAACAAACACAACCATACATTAGTATAACATCAGGGAATTACAGAGGTCCAGCCAAACACAAGGGTTTAAATGCACAAGAACACCTGGGTACAGGCGGAGACAAGAAACAAGGGACAGATGCAGACACAGCAAAGTCAAGGCGGGGCTAAGACGTAAACATAAGATATGAGGACCTTGTGTAGTTGTCTGAAATAACGTACGCCAGGTCTGAATATTATCCCAAACGTCCAAGGAGGAATACAAATATTACTGCACCAATTCTACAAGGCAACAACAAACCCTCCTATGCATTTATTGGATGTAATTTGAAAGTTTGAGTAAAATCCCAAAGAGAACCCTGAGGGCCTGCTAGGCCTTCAAAGTAGGCCAAATGATTTCTGGGAATGTCTTCAATTTAGTTCATTTTTATTAACCTCAGAAAGGACTGCGGTGCTCCTCTTATTTTCATTATGTTCTAGTGGAGAAGTCAGGACACATCAGGATCTCTGGTTTTCTCTCAGTCTGAAGACATATACATCGCACTCGAAATATTTGTGGTTAGCTCCTTAAAAAAACAGCTCCAAGTAGTTTTGGGACGTTAATGGGGAGCAACAGTATAGACTATGTAGTGTCTGGTGTGGGAAAATGGGTGGAACGACTTGCTTTTGGGTACTAGCTGCGAACAGTGTACATGTAGTAGTAGAATGCAGTTAAAGGCTACTAAATGTTTTACAGAGAGACTGGTGTTCGCTATATTAGTGCTATGTTGCGCTTACGTTGCACTTACGTTGTGGGATTTGGTGTGTTTCATGAGGAACAATGCATTGTGGACTATGTAGGATGCTGGAAAATAGATGGGTAATATGGGTGTAAAAGAGGTGGAAAGAGTGCTGTTAAGAGGCAGTTGACAGCACAAACAGTATATGTTAGTAGAACACAGTTAAACGCTAATAATTGCTTTACAGTAATACGGTAAGAGAGACTGGTGTTCGCTATATTTGTACTATGTTGTGTTTACATTGCACTTACATTGTTGTGGGATTTGCGGTGTTTCATTAGGAGCAATGCATTATGGACTATAGTTTCAGATGTGGGGAAAATAGGTCATAGGTGGGTTATACGGGCGGAAACAAGGTGGAAAGAGTAGCGTCGAGAGGCACATACGATAGTAGAATGCACTTGAACGCTTTGAAGTTTTTTGCGGTAATACAATGAGTGAGACTGGTGTTAGCTACGTGCTTACTTGAAAATTCGCACTCAGAGGAACGGAACCCCGACATAACTCAAAGATCCCCTATATATTGTGTGATTGTGTTTGGGTGTGTGTCTTGTGATGAACTGGCAACCTGTCCAGGCAATTTCTCTGTCTTTCACCCTATGACCATTGGGAATGACAGTTTGTCATTGTGAACACATTCCATCACACAGGTGCGCCACAATGAAATATGACTTCTTTATTTAACTCATCCACACATGGAGCTATCAACTTTGCTCAAGGGTTCTTCAGCGGTACTGGGGCTGGGGCTTCCAATCACAAGGGCAGGGTCATAACTACTAGGCCTCCACCACTCGCTCCCATCAAATTATCCACCAACATAGAAAGAGGAGGAATCTACCAGTCTTGTTTTGTTTCATAATGAATGGAACCAATCACAAAATGTCAAAAGGTTGGCTCTATACCTTTTGGATGTTCTAGATAGGACTCAATACGAGTGAGTTTGTGCGAAAAATTGATAGCAACCCGGTGCCAGGACTGTTTACTGAAGGAGACACTGTAGAAATGCAACATGCGTGTTCATTTCTATACAAGCTTCTGATTAAACATGGAAGGGTTCAATCCAATCCAGAATGGTGAAATCCTGGAGAAACTGGACATATTTCTTGCAGGAGCCATATTCTACTGTGGCAGTGGTGGAGAATTGTATGATTGGTGGATCTTGGTTCATATGTTCAAAGCACATAAATTGGTTATATGATGTATCTCACAGGCACGAACATCACCGCGGTAGCAGGGAAATTACTCTGGTCGACTTCTCCAGCTCCACACTCGTGTAATGTCGTAAATCGTGGTGGATAAATGTCTACTGAATATGTAAATGTTATGTTTACACCCCACATTTAGAACACATGCTCTACTAAAATCCATAACGCCATTACAGTAGGATGCTGACGCTTGCTGCTCATTCACAGGAAGTGTAAGTGAAAATATGGGAGGAAACGAGCTGCGTATGCTGTATGTGCATATTTCATCATATATGATGTTATCTACACTGATGAGCCGCTTTCCACTGACAGCGGAAGGTTAGTGCATCGATGTGTGTGGTTGCTACACACAGTGGAACAGAACTGCTGGAAATTAAAACACATCTGTGTCACTTCTGGACCACCAACCAAAATTATAGCAGTGTCCAGTAGTCATAAAGGTTTATAGGTTGACCAGCATCAGAATGACCATTCTCAATAGCTTTCCATTTGCAAGATGGACCACAAACACACACAGTCATTCCACTACCTCATCATTGTCACTGCTGTGCTGAGAATGATCCACCACCCAAATAATGCCGCTCACTGGTGCTCCTGTGAGGCTCCTGACCATTGACGAATAGCTCCAGACCCCCAGAGGACCACAGGGCTGTATAGCAAGTAGAATGGGTTTTGATTTCCCAGGTCAGAACATGCCAATACGGCCATATAATTATGTCAGATACTGTGGGGGAGGGGATGTGATTGGCTGTGGCTAGAACTGGTGAGAAAAAGTTTAAAAAATTATTTATATTGTATTTTATATTGTAAAAAAAACAAACCAAAAAACATAAAATAAAATAATACAGAGGATTTGGTCCACAAGTTTTATGTTTTTTTTAAAGGATATATAATATAAATTACAACTCCAGTTCCAAAAATTGGACAAAATGAGAAAGTAATGGTTTGCAAATTGTAAAAATGTAAAAATCAAAAATGTACTCTCATCAGGAATGTTCTCACTTACATATAGGCCTGAAATGCGCCTCCGGAAGACACTCACTTTCTGTTTTGACATGTGTGTTAGTCATGTGGTTACAGATTCACTAATTAAAAGCTGTCAGCACCGTCACCTGCGGGGCAGCATATTTTTGTAATTGTGACAGACATAAAAAGGCTCATTTAAAAGACGAAATTCGAATGGCAAAGAAGCTCTATAAATTTGTGGCATTAGGCAGAGACGTATATAACTGCCCTCATAACATTTTCTGTCTGTCACCTTGAAGACTGACGTTGGGGGCTGCCCCTCATTCAATCTGCAATTTGATGATTCAGTGACATTAGCAGATGCGGATAATTACCTGACTTTTGTTGCTTTAGTTTCTACCCCAGTTCCTTCTCCATCTCTCTCTCACTCTTTCCCTTTGTCTCTCACTTAATGGCACATAAATGGTCTGGGTACAGCGTGACATATCTGCTCTGTGCTGCTCCAGCCCCACATGGCTAAGCGCTAGCCTCTTTGTTAGCTGATAAGGCAATTACGCCTTTTAAATGGCGCTAGCCGTACATTCAAGCGCAGTGATAAAGTGCTTTAATAATGCATGTTTTAGAACAGATAGTTCCTTGCCCTCGGTTCTGACTAGCTGGCACACTTTCAAAGCCAATGCTAAGTTGCACTCTCTGAAATGCACAGTGTACATTATTAAATATCAGTGCGCTAGCCGGCTCGTCCGTCGCGATTTACGTCTCGCTGATGCTGGCAGCTGGCTTTGGAGGGTAGTATGATGCACAGTGTGTTTGCAGATTTGCTCTCAGGATCAGCGCACACAATTACCATATCAAAGTGTATATTCTTCTGATATGCTGTTGGAAATTGTCATATGCAGCATTGGCCTAGGCAGTACTGACATCACAGAAGACCACGATATGCAAATGAACGCACTGTCAAATAATATTTATTTAATATTTATATTGCACTTTTCACTTTGTTTACAAAATCTTGTGCCACGTTATGCAAAGTACAGGACAGATGTGGTGTACAAAGAATAAAATAAATTAGATACACATTAGTGATGAATCATAAAGACTTTTTAATGTTATAATTCCTAAAAAACACATTTTAATTTGTGTGTACATATCATGACAAATGGACCAATAAAATGATCCAAAATACTTAATTTCCAAAAACCTTTGAAGATAAACCTTAAAAAATATTTCTTTTATATTTATTTACAAAATCTTGTGCCTCAATATGCAAAGTAGAGAACAGATGTGGTGTACGAAGAATACAATTAGTTAAATATTTAGAAATACATTAGAGACTCAGGGTAAAAATACTTTTTAATGTATTTTTAATGTTTACATTTGTAAATTTTGTAAACACATTAGAATTTGTATCTAAATTCCATGGCAAAAAGACCAATAGAAATAATTCTAAAAAACTTTATTACTTTTTATGTAAGTTCTGGACCGATATGGTATTAAGAATAAAATTATTAGAAATTGTGAAATATATATAAATATATAAATAACTGTTTTAATTTATAAATTCTTTAAATTCTTTAAACTATCATTTGTGTCTAAATGAATGACAAATTGTTTAATAGAAATGAGCCAAAAATACTCAATTACATAAAAACCTTATGTACTTTTCAGCATAAGTTCTCAACATTTCTTTGACTAAGACTAATTTTGTTGGAGTTTATTTATTTCATATTTAAATTAGGCCCCCACTTAACCAGTGCCATCAGCTTCTGCACTGGTTCCCCACAGGGCTGTGTGCTAAGTCCCCTGCTCTATAGCCTGTTCACCCATGACTGCATACCAGCCCACAACACCAACATCATTGTTCAGTTCGCTGACGATACAACAGTAGTAGGGCTCATCAGTGGAGGATGAGTGCCTACAAGGATAAGTTGGAGCAAATGACTGTGTGGTGTAGACACAACAATATGTTTCTCAACACAGTAAAGACCAAATAACTCATTGTGGACTTTAGGCAGAAGGCAAAAAACACCCAGCCACTCATTAACGGGGACTGTGTGGAGAGGGTCTTGAACTTCCACTTCTTAGGAGTTAACATTAGGGAAGACCTGACCTGGGGAACACACACACATGCGTTTTCACGGTGTAGGTGCTCCACATGGTTTTCACAACGTAAAGGCCTAATTCAGGCCCTCTTATTTAGTGGGTAGTTCTGGCTGGCAAGTGAATGACCCTTTATGGATGACCGATGGAACAATGACTATTATATTTGAACTTCTCACCAGCCCACGGCTGAGAAACGAACAGAATTACAGCTTTGGGAATATGGCCGACGTTTGAAGTGCCTACAGTGAGCAGGGCCTGGCTCTGTTTTAGGGGACCTCAGCCATTTTGACATTGTCATTCAACATCGTTAAAACACAAGCCAGCTTCCAGATAAATAAGTGCAGACTTGTTCTACATTGTTCTTACATTTTTTACTGTTAATAGTGCAAATTTATAGTACATTGACTAATTTGTATATTTCTGATGATTAGATGTTACTGTCTGTTCATGTTTCTAATAGTCACACAAATTGCAGATCATCTGCATCATGGGGATGTATCACCATGGCAACTTACTCTGATTAGCCATACCATTAATACCACCTGTAGGTCCACTCATGCTGCTGGAACAGCTCTGAATGTTCCAGCAGTTAAGCAGTTAAGATTTGGTGCCTCTTTGGTATCAGACCTGACGGACTAGCCTTCACTTTTCCCATATGAATAGTTGTGGCCAATTCACCTTCTTTGGAACTATTTCATATCTGGAACACCGCCATTCTGTAGATGGTCCAGCCATCACTTGTAAAATTGGCCCATGTGACATCAACTTCAATAACTGACTGTTGGCTGACTAATATATCCCACCTCCCCACCCGTGACAGGTGCCATTGTAATGAAATAACCAAGTTAGATTTTCTAGGAAGATCCAAATTCAAAGATCCAAAACTACTTGTGGTATCCTAAAACAACAATAACAACATTTTCCAAACCACTTACTCAGTTTGGGTTGCGAGGATGCTGGAGCCCATCCCAGCTGACTCTGGGGAACAAGGAAGGGCTCACCCTGGACAGGAGGCCAACTCATCACAGGGCAACACAGAGATACAATACAGCTATGCGTAGTATAGAGTAGCTAGTCAAGCTAAACCACAAAGAAACTTCACCACGCTTATTTTCACCAAGCATATTTTGTGCGTTTGACAATTTGTCTCTCTCTTGATTGGCCAATTTTCACCTCTATCACACCTCCGCGGGCTTCACTGTGCCTCGATTGACAGCTTCCCTTATCTAACCATTTGTTAACTGGCGGAAACATATTGTAGCAGAGCTGAGGCTTAGGGTGATGGGAGCACGGCCCCATGGGAAGTTCTGTGTGTTTGGACTGTGTTTGGGGGTTTTTACTTGTGTTTATTGTTGGGTTTTTGTGTGAGCATGTGTTTTGTGGGAAAAATGTAAAAATGTGTAGTTGTGTGTAGTTTTCAGGGCTGATCCACACTCACTGAGCCAACTAGGCATTTCAGTGGCTTGGGGGTGGATGCAGCGAACACAGCAATGGGGTTCTGATGTCTAAATGCTCTATGTGTGCTATGCCAGCTGGAGGCGCACTAATGGTTTGGAGTTCTTGTATAAACTTAATAAAGCAAAGGGCCATTGTCCAAATCAAGCATTAAACCTTGGTGTCAGCCTCCATCTGTTCCCTCGATGATTGTGAAAGACGGAAAATGGACACAATATAATTTTGTACCTTTGAACTATATTCACACCAGAACAAACAGCCTGAGCAGAATCAGCCGGTTAAGGACTGAGTTACTGAACACAGCTTAGCTAGTTACTAAATACAGCTAGGATCTTTTTTTCACAGCTAGCTGCTGAACACAGCTTAGCATCGTTTTCCACAGCTAGCTACTGAACACAGCTTAGCTAGTTGTTAAAACACAGCTTAGCATGATCTAATTTTCACAGCTAGCTACTGAACACCGTTTAGCATTGTTTTCCACAGCTAGCTACTGAACACAGCTTAGCTATTTACTAAATACTGCTTAGCGTGATCTAATTTCCACAGATAGCTACTGAAACCAGCTTAGCATTATCTGTTTTCCACAGCTAGCTACTGAACACAGCTTAGCTAGTTGCTAAATACAGCTTATGATCTAATTTTCACAGCTAGCTACTGAACACCGTTTAGCATTGTTTTCCACAGCTAGCTACTGAACACAGCTTAGCTAGTTACTAAATACAGCTTAGCGTGATCTATTTTCCAAAGATAGCTACTGAAACCAGCTTAGCATTATCTGTTTTCCACAGCTAGCAACTGCAGCTGAAAAACAATATTGCTATTTGTCAAGACCAAATCATAACAGACATACACTGGTTGGTTTAAGATCAGATTAGCATCCACTCTCCTCATGGACACTTCCTGTTCTGCACTTTTACCAGTAAATGAAGCTGTCAATCGAGGCACAGTGAAGTCTGTGGAGGTGTGATCGAGGTGAAACGCTAATCATGAGAGCCAATGCCTTTCTCGATTCCCATCCAAAATTCTCAAAAGTCAGATCTGCGCAAGCAGAAATACGTGTGGAGAAATTTTGCTCTCATGTGTTTTCTCGCTCGCAGTTCAGTAAATGAATCTCGGTTGTGCCTCATTCTGTGTATGTGCAATTCTTGAGCAGACTTTTGAAACTAACACCATAAAACATCTTTTTACTGTGAGGCGACAGGGATAATCACTGCACCACCTGACAATAATTTAATCCTTTGCACATATTTCTGGACAACCTGGGTTCTGGATAACCTGCGTCAGCAGAGATAGTTGTAATCAATGGTTGTGAAATGAGCTACTGTAACTTGTTTTGTGGATCTTTTCTACTAATCTGCTTCTATTTTTTATTTCCAGATGCAGATGTTCCTTGTTGAGTCATCTCTAGTTGGTCATCATCTTCTCTCACACATCGTCTGCAAATCAGCAATGGTAAGGGAGTAACTGGAAAGTGGCTAAGTGATCGGCTGGCTGCTATATAGCCACTCATGGCACTTATTACGTAGACACTGCCCTGATTATGAGAGGGCTAGGCTATCGGTTTCTAATGATGGGCCAGCCGACCTGTAATGAACGATGTAGAAACTGACCCCTTTATGTGTGACTTTGTTCTTGGTTATGGTTTGGAATGGCTTTTTAAAAGGTTACGTTTGATGGACTTGTCAGAAGAATAGATTTTTCATTACAATGCAGATCTCTGACCTCATAACGGTCCAGCTCCATCACAGATCTTCAGGAGCTGATTCAATAACTCTAAACCTCTTAGCTCAATATAGAAAAATAAACTAATACACCAAGTATTTTCATTTTTTATGTCTTTTTACACTAAAATATTCCATGTATGCTTTATTTATTCCCAATGATTATAATTAATTGTAAATAAATCTAATCTTCTCAATGCAGATAATCACCGTTGTCAGTTGCTTTGTCATTCCCATAGTAATTATGGTTCTGATGTCTGTCGTAATATCAGCTCCAGTAGTTTCACTTCCACTGGAGTAGCCATTGTAGCAGTCGTTGTGAATGGTGTACCAGCAGCTCCTACTTTTTACATTTACATTTGCTGGCTCTCGCAGTAGAAGGTCTCACCAGCCCTTGACTGAGAAATGACGGAATATGCACCGTTGGGAATATGGCTGACATTTAAAATGTCAAATAATTTTAATTTTTAAACAAAAAGTACTCCTCTCTAAAATTCTCGCAAACAAATGCAGTATTGGGGCTTATTTTTTATGAGATCCAGTGATCAGGACCAGTAGACACACACAGTCCTGAACATCAGTTCGGCAATGCTCATATGGGACTTGACCTTATCTTTATAGAACACCTGCCAATCAATCTCTCTCTCTCACTCTCTCTCTCTCGCTGTAAAATCCATACTGATTTAGTCGTAGTAACTCAGGAAAACGTGTTTAAAAATCAATTAAGCCGTTTGCAGGATGAGAATGATATATTCTTCTACTGCTTATCTGCTACAGTAAGAAACAAAGCCTGATTGGCTGGCTTATATAGTGTCAAGCTTCTCCAGATATGTTCTGCATAGCTTCTGGGTCATGATGTTCACATGTGTAAAGGGCAGCTGTTGTTTTCAGATCTTGCAGACTGTTTTGTTTTTGTTTGGACAGCACTGACGTCCATTTTCCTTTATTACATAGCATTGTTGTGTCCTCCACTAAAGAAATTAGCAATATTAAAGGCTGTGTAGGTATTTCTGTGAAGAACAGGCATCTCATTTATAAGCATTGCGTATAAACAAAACAGTACCTAAATGATTCGTATGCCTCTTCCTACGCAAACGTTGTGATCTAAAGAAACAAACTTGACAGTAGAATGTGCATATATGTACAAAAACTATATATATATATCTTGACATTAAATTTAGCTTATTCAGTCACATACATCCATAGTGAATAAATATATCTTTAAAATACAGTATATAATCTGACTCAAATCTCAACTTAATCTACACTGTTGTTCTACGTGATGGAGCGATGTGCTGAACTGGGTCCAATGTTAGACAGACCAACCCAATGGAACAGCGCAACCATGGTACAAATACAGATACTGCGGTTCCTCACAACTGGCTGTTACCGGTGGCAATTAGCCATCAGGTATATGTTATAATTAACACTGAAATTGTTCATTTGTTCTAAAGCTTATTTAGGAAATGCAAGAAGAATCTAATTGTATTTAATTGTAGTGTATAATTGCTCATCAAAAGGCAAAATGTCCAGTTTCCCAAATGTAATCCGCAGAGTCAACTGCACTCACATTGCAATAAGGGCTCCATATGAAAACATTTTTTTTTAAATATTTGTAATATTTTACTATATTATATATTATAATATTTATTTTCATCTTTTCTATCCCATCTCTCAGTTCTTCTTTTCATTTTTTAAGGTTCCATAAGTTGATTTGCAGTGGTGCAACTGTCATTGCTGGTCCTGGGTTCGATCCCCGGGTTTGTGTTGGTTTTCCTTGGGTGCTCTGGTTTCCTCCCACAGTCCAAAGGCTTGGACTTACCCCAAACACAGTCCTAAACACAAAAAACACTTCAGACAAGACCCCAAATCTGGACCAATTAGTTTCTCTAGGAATCATCAGATGATCAGCACTTAATTAGTAGTGTAATCAGTAGTGATGTCATCAATAGGAACATATGCTGAACAAACACAAAATCTGGGCCTTGGTTTTTAATGCAATGTGTATGAAGAGGCTACAGTGCTGGAAGCTGAAAGTGGGTTTGATGTAGAATATCATGGTGAAGGATATTAGTTTGGAGAGATTTGGAGACTGCGAAAATGGGTTGGGTTTTTACTGTATGTGTTTTTCCTGCACATGCTTGTGTGTATGCTCTTCATTATTCCAAATGAAGAAATGCTGTGAAGTTCAGACTGGTTTGGAGTGAGTGTGAAACGGTAAGGGGTAGAGGCAGATTTGCTGGGTAATTGAGTGTTTAATCCCATCAAAGTCGGAGCTGTGCCGGCCGCCTCTCTGCCTAATCTGAGAGTAATTACATATCCCCCCGACTCCGCCTAATACACACACACACTCTGAGAAAATCTCACACAGCCTCTTGCCCCAGCACTTACTCTCACATTCACAAACACACTCCAGTTCACTATTAAAGTGACGGTTCAGCCAAAGATCCCGTTTAGACTTTCTTCAAATGTTGTCCATTGACCAACACTTGAACTTCATTGGTTTTCTGATGAGTGAGGTGAAATAAACATGGTTTCTGACACTAAGATGTACTGGACTATGGCGGCCATCTTGGATTTTGTCTAAATCGTTATAGATAATCATTAACCACAATGTGCAGTGGACTTTTAGCAGCTACACTGGACAGACTTCACTCGGATACTAGATTGGACAAGCCTAACATCATCTAGACCAGGGGTGCCCAACTCCAGATCCAACACATCTGGTTCTCGTATTCAGACACACCTGGTGGTCTTAATCATCTGGATCAGGTGTGTTAGATTAGGATTGGAGCTGAAGTCTGCAGGGTGCTAGATCTCCAGGACCAGAGTTGAGCACCTCTGGTCTAGACCTTTTATAAGGATCTAGTTTATAGACCAAACTGATCTTTGTTGTTGTGACCAAGCTATGAAGACTGAAACTGGCAGCTACACAATGTACTGGGTAATGTCCTCATCTTTCACAAATTCTCTCATTCTCTATCCAGACTGACATCTTACGCCAAGTGCTTGAACAAGAATCGTAGAAGTACGCTTTACTTCAATCAAATAATGTTGTAGAATTATGCTGTGATGTTCTAGAATGTGGTTGTGATGCATTGTGCATCAAACAAATAGGAAATCCATTGTTTTAGAATGTTGTAGAATGTGATTAATGCACAATGGACCATACAAATATGATATTCATTGTTCTAGAATATTGTAGAATGCCATTGTGATGCACAATGGACCCTATAAATAGAAAAGCCATTGTTCTAGAATGTTGTAGAATGTAATTGATGCACAATGGACCATATAAATAGAAAATCCATTGTTCTAAAATGTTGTAGAATGTAATTGATGCACAATGGACCCTATAAATAGAAAATCCATTGTTCTGGAATGTTGTAGAATATAACTGATGCACAATGGATCATACAAATAGAAAAGCCATTGTTCTGGAATGTTGTAGAACGTAATTGTGATACACAATAGACCATACAAATAGGAAATCCATTGTTCTAGAGCAGGGGTGTCAAAGTCAAATGGACGGAGGGCCAAATAAAAAATTTAGCTACAAGCCGAGGGCCGGACTGATCGAAC
>JBBIGC010000082.1:1230058-1252400 GCA_037576955.1 Lepidarchus adonis | reverse complement strand
TGTTGTGTGTTGACCTGTGGGGGCAGTAGTGAGTCAGTCCAGACTGTAATGTTGTGTGTTGACCTGTGGGGGTAGTAATGAGTCAGTTCAGAGTGAGTGTAATATGTGGGGTTTGAGGTTCATCCTTCATTGGATGATGAAATATGGATCTGTGTCTATGTTAAAGATCCACCTGATACAGCGACATAGGCAGAGAAAACATCGCCCCCTAGTGGATTCACACTCTGACTGCTCAACATGTATAGAATCATAGGACGTCTTGTCTCTTCCTGAACGTTAAATTATCGGGATCTTCCGATCAGATGCGCCACTCGGGAGCCCTGTCTGTGAATATTATGGGATGAACTTGTTAGCTCGTAAAGAGTCATATTTTAACAGTCTATCAACTCTGCAAATTTATACATTAACAGATCTGACAAGTGCGTTGCAGACATCCTAATGTGACATTACTCCAGGGCACGCTCCGTACAAACTGCACTTCAGGCTGTTAATCCATTTTCAAGGCTGCAGTGCTGTGGTATGAAGACGTGATGGCATGTTTCATGGCTTTGTTCAAGCTGGCCACAGGTGTGGTCATGTGATCCTCACTAGCGTTCAATGGGAGCTCACCAGTGCCATTACCTTCCTGGGACTGCTGTACGAGCGGACAAATGGAGACCGGAGTGACTAAATGTCAGTCTCACCACGTTCCTCTTGGCTCCTTCTCCGTTTTTTTCTCCCCCCTTGACCTTCTGTCTCTCCGGCAGAGTCTGAAGTGACTCAGTGTCAGAAATGTATGAATAGAGACACAGAATGAAAGAGCCAAGAGAGGGAAAAAAGCACACTCGCATTCCTCGCAGGAATTGTCACATACTTGAGCTTTCGTATAGGCGAGTAATGCAGACGGCGCACCTTGCGATTGAAGCTGCAGCCACACGGGCTGAGGGATGTGCATGAGTCAGCAGCGCTCTTCAGAGATGGAGAACGAGCTTCCGTTTATCTGCTGGAAAAAATAATTAATAAAAAGTGTTAGGCTTAAAGATTGGGAGAAGTGTACTGCAGGTGGAGTTGGAGGAAAAATACAGGCAGATTGTTAGATTATGGGTTTTGCGTGATATTCAGAGAAGTACGTCGATTAGGAGTTTCTTAGAAAGTGTAGGTGAAGGCATGTAGAAGCGTAAGCTCTGGGGAAGCTTGCATTAATAACAATGGATAGCATATGGAAAGTCCATTAAATCCATTAAAATGTTATTTTTCCCTTGGAATTATAATTACATTTGGCTTTTATAATATCAGTATTGCCCAGTGGTGTCGCATCAAAGACCATGCCCATGGGGTCGGAAGGTCTCAGGTTCAAGTCCCACCCAAGCACCACTGGGGCCTAGAGCTGAGGACCTTGCCCTGGTCCCAATCTCGGCCCAGTCACCACTGAGGTACCCTTTGCAAAAGTGGTGAGAGGTGGGGGTGGCGAGCGGTCCAATCAGGGTCGTGGTTATGGCGCTGGCTCCTTTTTTCGTTGTTGCGACGTTTATCCGTCATATACGGTAGTCGAATGCAGGTAAACACCTACTAAATGCTTCATGGTAACACTGGACTCCCACGAGAGGTTGTGGGGTGTTTCACGGGGAGCAATGCATTATGGACTGTGTAATGTTTGGAGTAGAGAACAGGTGGAGAGAGTGTTGCTTGCTGGGAGTTGGAGTCCATTTTGGAAAGAGCGAAAGAGTTAGTGTCATGGGAAAGATAGCTGGTATATGCTTGCTGCTCGCAGGCACAGAAGTTCCCGCTTATTGCAGAATGTTAATCAAGTCGCATCAGTTATGAGTTAATGTATGAACTATTAGGGCACGATTTAATAATGAGAATACAGTAGCAGTAGCAGCATTAGCAGCAGTAGCATTGGCGTTAGATGGAGTAGCAGTAGCATGGAGGCTACATGGCTAACATGGACTCAAGTTTGGCGAGCTATAAATGGAGAAATGCATACACTAGGCGCTTTGCACATTGTGGCGAGGATGGAAGCTTAACAAGGTAAATAACCTAGAAGAAAAACTGTTCTGCAGCCTTTCATAGCAGGAGGCGATTTTGGTGAGATAATGGGGTTTGACTGTAAACCTCATCCTAATACTGGGTATAGATAGTTTGGTACCAGTTAAAGTCTATGTAGCTATAAGAAAATGTGACCAATTCTATAATATTATGATGTATTTATTAATATATGCGGTTACATTATTTTCTGATATTTGCTTAAAGCTTTGTAGTAAAGCATTATTGTTATTATGTTGTGTTATTGTGTTTATCTTTCTTATTAAACAGCACAATAGAGGGAAATAACCCCCCCCCCCCCCAAAAAACAAAACAAAAACAAAACCAGGACGTATAAAGAAGCACTGAATAGATTCCTCACTAATAAAACTGAGTTGAAGTCAATATATTAATATTTGACAACGTTAAGAGAAATGTATAATATAATATGCACATATCACAGTATACAACAAATTGGGTCAATGTGTATCCTTTATTATGTGGAATTAATGTGAGTCAAGAACTGCAATGCATCACTTTCGCAAATAACTTTATTTGCTAAAAAAATTTATAAAAAAAGTAATAAGTAGCAGATGTTCTATGAACATTTTTTTCTCCTTCTTTGGTCCGAATGTTAGACCTTGCATAATTGCCATCTGTTCAGGTTTCACCCCTGTTCACCCAGAAGAAGGTATTGTAAGAGATAACATGCCTTCGTTTAACGCACACAAAATAAAAAAATCTCTGCATTTGCTACCCCTGCAATGCCATCAAGCAGCTCGACTGGTTTATATTCTTGTCCATGTTCTTCTCAGCTGCTTTGTAGACAGAAAACCTGCTACGTCTTGTACACGGGCTCCAGCACGAGGAGCCAAGTATGGAGCAGAAGCTTCAGCTGCTCAACCCAATCTGTAGATCCAGCATAGACATGAATTCATGCTAAGCGTTCATGCTAGTCCAGTGTTGAGCTTCCATTTCCACTGGACCTGGCAGTGTGTATAGTGAATGGAGGCAAATACACATGTAAATACTCTTCTGGGATATGAACGTTTAATCGTGGATAAGCCAATATGTCAATGGGTTAATCGTAATGATCAGTAGATGCAGCACTAACACACACTCTAGCACAGGAACCTTGACAGCTAGAAGGTTTGAATGTGTACCCGCGAGAGCAGCTTTCAACTAGAAAGTAATGCAACAATCATTTTTTCCCACTCATACATGGTGGCAAAGGGTTTCGGTGGAAAAGAATGGCCCTTGATTCACTGCATACTGTCTATGAGAAAAATCTTCTCTGATTATTGTTAGATTTCAGTGGATATCAGGCGTTTTGAAAAGGACAACCACTGTCGTATGAGCACTCAAGTGTGATTTTTGTCCGAGAGTGTAAAAATTGGAAGAATATGGTTTTATTACTGTACACAAAAGATTCACTTGCGTATTGACTTTGAGACGTTACAGGTACTTTTCACACCAAAATCCATCTCTAGTTCTAGAAAGACAGACAGAGTAATTCTTGGAAGTGGCTGGTTCAGAATCTGCTTCCAGGAACCACAATCAATTGACAGTTTCCAAAAAGTCTGGGTTGAAATATTTTGTCCTGTTTTAGATGCTATAATCTATAATTATAATACATCACATTGCTTTGCATAAACTGTGTTGACTTCAAGCCTTCTTCTAGTCCAAACATTACATTAGTTTAGAATATGTCCTGAGGTGCTATGGCTAATTTCGCCCACAATTTTTCTAGTCATGCAATTAGCATGCTAGCTTAGCGTAGCTGAACTCTGTATAACTTAGTGGCACTATCCTAACGCTATACAACTTACTTGTCAACATTTGTGAATCATTAAACACTAAATATAGCAAACAACTGTTAACTTATACATTTTTCTAAGGTTTCAAGAAATGTGAAAAATGCTTCTTATCCTAGCTTAAAGGTGGCCTGTGTGTACAGGTAGCTTTAGCTAATGAACCAGTAACCAGTCCTGGAAAGGAGGTATTCTATTGTTGGTGGGAAGCTGTGGTAGCTGCACTGGGGCGACCGATTTGGACAATAAGATCATCTGGAAATCAAGGCGTAGGTCAAACTAGAGAAAACAAACTGCTAGAGTTTTATTTAGCATGGCCTAGTTTCCCTTTACTCCTTTCCTCTACTCTCTTCTTTCACTTTCTTCCTCTTGTAGCACTAATCCTGTCCTTTGCCACCTTTGATCCTGCTTTATTCCTGTCTGTCTACACCGCAAATTGCTCTCTCTTGGATTCAGCTGGCAAATGGCTTTCTCTTCGTCTTTCTTTCATTCTCTGTAATTGTTGTTGTGTAAGCTAATAACGCATTAAGGCTATCTTAAAGGAAGCGAAGGTGACGTCCATTGGCCTGGGACAATACAAGGTACAGTGTTGAGAAAGGAAGGAAATGAGGTCAGACTGTTCTAATAGTGAAGGTAGAGTACATCAGCCTGAATAGCTGCTTGCTGTAGTTAGCTAGGTCATGTCTGGAGGTGATGTTGGCTTAAAAACTGGATTCACTTACCTGCAAAAAAACGGTTTTAGAAAACCAATGTCCCACGCACTGATATCCCTTCACATACTTATCATTTCCTACTCTTAGGTGGTCTGGTTAAATGTTTTCAGATGGTAGTGTGATTCGGTTTTTTTTGCAAGTAAGGAGAAGTTCTTGGTTTGAGCAGCAAAGTAGCTTAAGAAATATGTGCTGACTGCTGAAGAAGCAATGGGGTGCTGTAACTTGGCTGACAATAGCATCAGAAATCCAGAGGTATCATGCTGTTCCTTAGGATCCTTAGTTTCATTGTGTTCCCAGTGTTTGTTCATGCATCTCCGGAAAAATTTAACTCAGAATTTGTGTCTTGGCTGGGATCGGCTCCAGCTTCCCCATGGCCTGAAATGGATAAAGCGCTTTGGAAATTGGATGGGTGAATGGAATATGTCTCCTATAAAAGGCAGAAACGATGCTCGGTTGGAAAGCCTAACAACCTCATTAGATTGTCAAGTGGTGAAGAGCGACAGAACGGTCTTAGAAACGTATAATTCCTCATCCATTGTATTCCTGGAGCTATTTGGTTGTCCATATCTGCCAAAGCATTTTAAAATGCATGCAGATGTAGAAGTAGGCTCACAAAATGGCATCAAATAACGGGTTATAATGGGGGTGAAGGGTTTAGACTATAATCCATTATAGTATCCCAATTTTCCCACTTTTAGCCTGTTCTTATTCATGTCTAGCTCAGCGAAATAATGACCCGTCACCCTCTAAAATCTCTGCTCATGTAAACATTGCATAAACACTTCAGCGATGTCAGAATGCCCCCTTTTTGCTGTTCGATCTGGACATTTGTGCCAGCTAAAGGCAATTATCGTGTCAGTGGATATGCGTGGTGGCAGGAAAGAGAGCGCTAGTCACTGAAGGACAGCTGCAATGCAGTGACAGCACCATTAGTGATGTGCTAATGCCAACGGTGCCCCTAACGTAGCATCACGGCGCCCCTTCTGTTTGTATGTTGCATAATATCTGGAGAATCGGGAAGTTCTTACTAAAAGAGAAGTGCCAGAATACAATGGTGTACAGCAGGGAAACATCCACAAAATCTTACTACATTGTCAAGGTCTGTAATGACTACCAGCTTCTTCAACTCCAAACATTTTTCTTCATGTTGTCAACCCACTTGATCCCACAATAGCCTGTCAAAGCTTTGAAGGAATTCTATTATATTTTGATGGTTTTCTCATGCTGCTTTCCACTCTTCCACCATCTAATTGTACATTTGTACATTTCGTATCATTATCGCACATGACTCCTCTGAACATACTTTTTGGATGCCATTGTTTGTCTTCAGGTTCTTTCTTCTGGTTTCTATAGCTTGCTTTTTTTTTTTTTTTACTTTTTCCTTGCATGCATCCGGTCTTTTTCCAAACCACTGCTCGATTTTGGGTCATGGGGAAGCTGGAGCCGATCCCAGCTGACCACGGGCCAGGATTGGGTTAATCCTGGACAGGAGGCCAACCCATTACAGGGCAACACAACCAGTCACTGAGAGCAAATCCATGCGAACATGGGGAGAGCTTGTACACACAGAAAGGCAACAGAACCCAGGACCTTCTTTCTGTGAGGCCTTTCATACTTTTATCGTTTTTGTCAGTCGAGCAACTGTAAATATTGTAATTTCTAAATTCAGCAACACAGAAGATTTGAAGGAGATGCTCCAGTCAGGATTTGTGATGAGCTTCATGACTGCAATCCCATGCTCATTTCTTATAGTCATGTTCTTGACCATCATCTCCAGCGTCCTATATGAGTGCTTTCACACTCAAACATTTTGTAGCAGGAACTAGACCTGGTTTTAGTTGTTCCTCAAAGGTTGGCACTTTGCAAAAGACCAGGAACTTATGGGTGGGTCTTATAGCAACACTGTGCTGATTGTATGAAATTATAAAAGTTCTGGTCCCCTTGTTTTTATGTCATTACTGATTTTGTACACTGTAGTAGTTTATATACATTTGCAGATATTAATTTTCTCCAAGAAATATTGAGTAGGTTTTATAGTATATACACACACGGTTGTCATTCCTACACCAAACAGTGAAAAGCTTCTGTTGTCCGAGTTAGTAGCTAGTTTTTTTGGGGGTAGTTAATGTCTGTTTTTCTACTTGTGACTGCAAATGGCAACAGAAATACATAACTGTACCATGTGACATCCTAAACTCACTGCTTGGCAATTTTTTTTTACCACCAGTCAACTGTCCTGATGTTCACCCAAGCACCAAAATAACGACCACGTCTACGACCCAACTAGACGAACATTTTAAAGCCATTTCTGTGCTCTAGCTTTCGTTTTTGGATTTTGTCATGTGTCCATAATCTTATTCTCTACAGCGGCTGTAAATACATTCGTGCAACAACCAGCAAAACAAATGTCGCTTCTCCACTGTTAGCTGCATTGTTAGCGACGAGAGAAAGAGAGGTTGTTCTAACAAAAATATCACGATAAAGTGATTTGTGATAATCGATATATTGCAAGACAATGATATAATACTTCTATTATTTCTTTATTTGTGCCAGATTCACACAATTTGAAACTGAGACAAAATGAGGACGTCTTAACAACAGAAGGTCTTTTACAAACACACTGTAACTCAGTGGTCCCCAAACTTTTGACACCATGCGCCATTTTGCTTCTGACCGGCTTTCTGTCAACCGGGATGTGTAGGTGTGTTTGGGGGTGTGGCTTAGCTGGGGGCGGGTGTTTGTGTTTGCAATATTGATGTACATAAATAACAGCAATGCTATTTTCGAAATTTCAATTTATTTTGATTACAATTATAAGTTAATGACTGAATTCTGTATGTTAAAGGTACTAATGAACCTTTGAGCAACACACAAGCAGTTTAATAAAGATATATTAACTTTACTTCAGCCAGAACATATTTCACACATCAGTCTAACCAATCAAGTAATGTACTAACGTCTTGAATACAGTATATCAATATCAATAAAATATTAAAAAGAATGCAATAACATCTTTCTCAATGTGAAATTTTATTAGAATATTTGGCTCTAATGATAGTTGAGGGACACGGGCCTTTAGCTAGAGAACGCTGTTTAACTCTGTGTACTAGTGTACGCATTGTTATACATTCATGGAGCGTTTTTGATGTGGACAGTTCAGCAAACGCTAGATATTGATGGGGATGCACAATTCTACACACTTGCATTATTGAGTCTTTCCCCCTTTTTTAAAGAAGCTCTCCAGTAAGGTTTTTTAATTACTCATGGTGACAGGATTTGCTTGTAGGCTTCATTCATTGCTATAAGACAAGAGTAGAAAAGAGATGCGAGACGGTACAAAAAGATCTACGCTCTGTTTCGATAATGTTCCATCAATAAAAGCAATAAAAGTGAACCCAGACTTTAGATTTAAATGGGGCTGGGGCATCTCTCAGCTGAGCTTTCTCTGCCTTTTTCTTGTTATTAACTTCCTCTTCAACTTTCACCCAGGTTTCCTGCATTTATTTAAGCAGCGCCATCCAGAGGCTGAGATTGTTTATTAATTAAAATATTGATTTTGCAAGAGGCGCATAAATTATCGTATTGCATGAGCAAGGACGACAATATATCGCCAAATCGATATTTTGTCCCACCCGTGAAAGCTCCTAATGTGTTCCACACCAGGTGTTTGATGATGTTCACAGATGTGTCTTTCCATTGTGTGGATGTTCTGCGTAATTGTGCTCTTAATCAAGTTCTCCTTTTGAGCCTTGGTTCCGCTCGCTGTTCCTAGGCCGTTTTTGTTCCTCCTTATGGGGTTGTACCTACAGTTCTGGAAAGCAGATCTGTGACGATGTCTGTAAAGAGTTCAATTTAAATACATTGCACTACATTTTCCTGAACATCAATCATCATGCTATCCTCCCAGTTGTAATCATCTGTTTCTGTTCTTCTCCATCTGAATAAAGCTGGGTTGGGGGTGGGGTTGGTGTTTCAAGCCATTCACAAATCTCTCTTTCTTTCTCTCCATCCTTCCCTCTCAGGCAGCTGCTTAAATGAGAGAACGGGGGGAGGTAGGGAGGGAAGAGAGAGTTTTTATGGCCATGATTGGCAGGGCCAGACATGGTGGAATGAGTTCTGGGGATTGGAGGTTTCCCGCTCCATCTCTTGGCCGTCAGTTTGCATCACCTGGCTGCCAGACCTCAGCATGCATGGAGGGTAACGAGCAGTGTCCGACGCTCCCCCATCCAAGCCCCCCTGCCCGCTCTCCAAGAACATGCGCCATGAAACCCTGCATGAGGGGATGACATGGCAGGCCTCCTTCTGCTGGAGTGCTCTAGAAAACACTGACCCATCCAGCTATGAAGTGCATGCACTCTTCACCCTCTTCTAGCTTAACAGTTAACCTTGGCTTTGAAGTTGTCAGCCTTGAATGGTTTTAGGCAATTCAGATGTGAAAGAATACACTCAGGGATTCACGCTCAGGTTCAGTTCAAAGGGAACAGTTTGTGCTACTTCTTGTTGTCAAATCTTTGAAATATTCTTAGCTATCTGAAGGTCATCGTCAACTATCTGCATGTATGAAATGACACAAGGCCCAACAAGTGCTTCTCACCAATTCTCCATTCCAGACAGTGCTGCAAAAAGGTTCTACTGAAGTAGCACTAGGTGCCAGCTCTCTTCACAAAGTGTTCTTAACCAGTGAACACACATGTAGTAGCATCAGCACTGAGAAGTGGCTACAGAAGATCTCGCCTTTTATTCCACCTGGAATGTTAAAGGCTTTATACCGCATTAGCAAACAGGTACTGCTACGCTTGCGGAACCTGCCACCTCCGCTGAGCAGAAAGAGACAAAGTGTTCTCTCCAGTCTTCCTTTTTGCGCCTTTCTCTGCCAATTAGGATCAGCTGGTGAAACTGGAGAGGAAGGGCAAGCTTTTCAGAAACACACACCGGTTGACTCTGGTGCTCTCTGCATGCTGTGAGCTGTCAATACAATTAGAGCGCCATGCGGGCCCCAGGAGGCTGACGTTGCTAACACCCCCACACCCCCACTGGGACCAAGCTTCGCTGGGTCAGAAATAACCAGAGACAGCCGGCATGAAGCTTTCTCACTAGAAACAAGACAAATTGGAGCCACTGCCATTGCCGCTGTGATCAACTGGCTCAGGTTTCGGTGCTTGACCCAGGTCTTCCTGAAGCATCGTAACAATATTCCGAATTTCCTGTACTGTGAAGTTCTGGAAGTAATGAATGACCCCTCAAATCTAACTGATGTAATCATCCCTGATGCCATTGAGGATTTGAGAGGACATTTCAGGTGTAGGTGTACACAATTGCTCCATTCATCCTGACTCAATGAATAGCATTGGTGCACAGCAGAGTAATTCAAATGTTTTTCTGCTATAAAATGTCGTTTTTCATGACTGTCATGACTGAATAATGACTGTATATCTTTGTATGAATACAAAAGTTTGGTTGATAAAAGCATGCTTAGTTCATAGCCTGAAACAATGATTTTTTAATAGTCGGGAGAGTTATTTGCTGGTATTCTCAGGACAACATTCAACACAGCTGATCATATTTTACTCAATAGGCTAAACTTGTTGGGGGATCTCGGTTTCTACACTTGGTTTTCTTCATATATAGCAAATTAAAGCTTCTATGCTAATGCAAAGGAATTTTTACATTTGCCACAACTGATGATAACTTTTGGGGTACCTCAAGGTTCTGTTCTAGGACCATTGTTATTTCCTCTCTGTCTTTTAAATGTGTTTTTAATCACTTTCATAGGAATGCAATCCAGTTACACGTTTTCTCTTTACCTCAACTCTGTTTAAAACAATCCATCTTCGTTGACTTTTTGTTAGGGATAGACTATTAGCTCTCTAATAGTCATTTGCAATTCAAATCTCTATGTTTACTGGAAATTAGCCAAGAGAGTATTTGGGGTTGTCTTTGTTCAGTCCTTTCTCAGTCGAGTTCTTTTCACTTCTATATCTTAAAACTTCATACAGCAGTTTGGCGAGCAGAATTGGAGGTGATTATCCATGCCTTCATCTCCTCCTGCCTGGACTACTGTATGCTTTGCTCGCAGATGTGAATAAATTCTTCCTTTCACACCTTCATGCAATCCAAAATGCATCAGCTAGGCTTCTTACCTGCCCTAGCAAGAGAACATACACAACTTTTATCTTCATTGCTTTGGCTCCTGGTACATTTTAAAAAAAACATTTTAAGATTTTTGTGCTTCTCTTTGAACGTTCAAGGCCCAAAATACTTTGTGAATCTTTGCTATAAGTACATAGTCAGTCGATCTCTGAGATTCCAGGATAAAAGCTGTAGTCTTTCCCCATACTAGACCTAAGGTTGTAATCCTCGCCTTCCATTCTTTTGCCCAGAGCTTCCCCCTTCATGGTCTCTGGCTGCTCATGCTCTCAAAGACTCATGTTTAAGTAATTATAAGTCTTCTGCTTCTCAAATTTGTATTAGCTGGTTTATGGTTAATGGTTTAAACTTTGGACAACTTCAAATTCAATGGCCATGTATGTCTTTTACTTTCTAGATGAAAATGAGAAGAATTAGAGCCAATTATTTGCAACAGATCCCATATTAACTCTTTCAGTGAATGGTTCTTTTGAGAAAAAAAAAATATATATATACAATTATCCAAACTAAGGGCATTTTAGAAACCTTTACTTTGGTCACCCTAGATCATAGGTGTCAAACTCTGGCCCGTGGGCTCGCAGTGTAATTTTATTTGCCCCATGAGACAATATCACATGACTATTAGAGTTGGGTCGGCGATATTTCATGTATCACTGATACCACTGCGGAGTGCAATACGACACGATAACTACAAACCCCAGAATGCTCTGTGCGCCGATCAGGACAGCCTCTCCTCTGTTAACCATCGTCATAGTGACCTTGCTATTAGCTAATACTGGCGCTGTGCTACTCCCCAAAAATGGCGAAAAGAAAAACAAAATACAGGAACTTTCTGTACAGGTGGGCGTCAGAATATCTGAAATATTAATAAACTAACATCCAATAAGAGACGCCAGGTATCTGACTCAGACACAGAGTAGATCAGTGTGTAGCAAACTGAGCTATAATTAACGTTTTCTTTCTGCACGTTTTCTTGCTACTCCAAGGCATGGGCTTGAATGGTGACATGCTCATCGAAAGATATTATTATTAGTTTATTGATTTATGCTTGTTATTTTATTTAAAATGTATCGTTAGCCTGTGGAATGTTATTGTTGAAATATAAATCAGATGGCTGCAAATAAAAAAAGAGTTTTTTTAATTTACATTTTATTTAAGAAATGAGTGCTGTTGATATGTTTTTTAAATTCAAAATTAGATTTTGCATGTGTGCAATATTAAGTTATATATTGTATAGAATTAAGATTTGCTTGTTCCATATTTAATATTTAAGCAAAACTAAGTTTTGTTTATATAAAAGGTTCATTGTTATTTCTGCTTAAAGATTTTTTTAATAAATATCAATGTTGGCCAACGACTTTGTCCAAGGTTTAAATTTTAAACTTTTAAAATTTTAGACTTACACTGTGTGATTGGACCCATATGAACATTTCATGAACGATATTGTAAGATGTCTGCATTGAGATCTTCACTAGGGCCTACAAACACTTCATCATTTGTGCTTCTGCTTTATTGGAATAAACACTTGCATCTTCATACTCATGAGAAAAGGAAGGAGCTGTAAACCTCAGGAAACACCAACCATAGTCCAGTTTACAGGGTGAAAGTTCTAGATGAGATGTTGTCTTTTCAGAAGCTGGAAACCTCTAGGGGAGTCACTTGGCAGGAAACATGAAGGATTACCCCTCCCTCCTTTTTATGGAGGTAGATTTGTCATCTGTTATGATACATAATTTATCTGCTGATCTGTGCTCCATTCATCATAGGCGAGTTTCAGCTTGAAGAGCTGATGTCATTTGGGTGGTGGACCAATCTCACCATGGCTGTGACCCTGACATGGAATTGTGAGGCAATTTTCTACACACTTCAGTACAACTGCTAGGTAGAGAGTGCTCCATCATTCAGCAATTACCAACCAATAGCACTACTGTGGTCAGAAGCAGACCACTGATAAAGGTCTAGATCAGAGGTGGGGAACTATGGTCCTGGAGGTCCAGCACAGTTTAGTGATCTCCCTGTTCAGACACACCTGGTTCTACTGATCTGTTAATGGCCAGGCTTTTGACCATGATTCTGATTTTACTTCTTATTTCTTCTTCTTTTACTTCTTCTTCTTCTACCTTTTCTTCTTCTACTACTTCTCTTCTCCTTCTTCTTCTACTTCTTCCCTTTCTTCTTTTACTTCTTCTTCTACTTCTACCCCTTCGTCTCCTTTTTATGTTCCTCATTTTTACTTATTCTACTTCTTCTTTTTTTATTTCTTCCTCTTCTTCTCATTCTTCTTTTACTTCTTCCCCTTCTTCTTTTACTTCTTCCTCTTCTTCTCCTTCTTCTTCTATTTCTACTTTGCCATTTTTACTTCTACTTCTTCTTCTACTTCTACTTTTTCCTCATCTTTTTAATATTCTTTTACTTCTACTTCTTCCTCATTCTTCTTTTTCTTCTTCTACCTTTTCCTCTTTTTGTACCTCTTCTTCTACTTCTGACCCTTCTTTTACTTCTCCTTCTTTGTTTTCCTCTTCTTCCTCTTTTTACTTCTTCTTCTTTTTTGTCTTTTACTTTTTCTTCTTTCTGTTAATTGCCAGAGGGAAACTATCAAACTGTGCAGGACATTGACTCCCCAAGTCTGGAAATGCCCACCCCTGGTCTAGATAATGGATAAGACAAATTGTGCACAGATAATACACTACTGTAGTTGTACTCCTGCAAGGTGGCGCTATTGGGTTTCTAATAAAATGTCATTGTTCATTTTAAGTTACACACAGTCATCTTCAAATAACCTGTAGATGCTGTGTGAACTAACTGCATTTTTTGACTGAAGGGTATTAATTTCAGTCATGTCATGTATTTTTATTGTTGGCTTCTAAGAATTTTAGAAGCAGGATAAGAACTGCATTGTGCACTGTAGTCATGACAACAGAGGGCTTTGACTTGAACTTGGACCTGTTCAAGGTTAGCTGGGTATTTTTGAAAACCTCTATTTTTCTATGCATTTTGGCCGTCCATCCACATGTAAACAGCATTTTTGTTTCCTGAAAATTGAAATTGATTTAAATTTTTAAAAATGTGTTTTTCAAGGAAACTGAGATTTTTTACAAGCACTATGCAACTCGTTGGTTCTGATTGGCAAACAGTGCTATATGCTTTAGAGTTATAGTGCATGTTGTTTTGAATTCTCCCACCTGTTGCTTTGGCATTTGACATTGTTTTTTGCATTTTCAAAAATACTCGTGGACAGGGCCTTAACTTTTTTTTTTTAATACGATCTCAATCCGTAGCATCTAAGTGTGTTAGACTCAACTTTGCCGCTATTCTGGATGAAAGTCATGGCAGAAAACCCTGAGATCACCACAACAGCACTGAAAACTTATTCTGAAAGGACAGTTTACACGTTACTCTGATTGTTGTTAGTGCATTTCAGGTGGACGCTGCTAAAAATACATAACAAAAATACTGTCTGACAATAAACTGGTCCGTGGCGCAAAAAAGGTTGGGGACCTCTGATCTAGACTATAAACTTCACAGATTTTGTATTATTTTTGCATCAGTGGATCATTTCCCCAATGAAATAAATGCAATATTATAGACATGACTAGGAGGATTAACATCTAGCATTGGAAAAACAGCTTTTAGGAAATCAAACCGAGCTATGATGCTTCATTCTTTTCATTATCTGTGTACTAAACGCACTGATTTTCCTTGTCGTCCTAAAAACACACTTTTACAGACCAACTGAGACCTGCTAAAGGTGCCTTGGTAACTCTGCTAATTGTGACAAGGTGAACAGGCAGGACAATGAAATATTGTTTAATATAAACTGAAAATTCCATGCTGCTCATTAGCCTTACATTGCATCATTATGCTGAAGTGTGGATCCCTTCTTCTCAGCCTCATTAATTCAGCTCTCTCTTCTGCACGCAGAAATGAGCGGCTGCTGATACTGGTAATAAGTGCTGTAATCTGTGCAGGCTATAGTGACATTCCAGAGCAGATATCCAGAGAGAGAGAGAGAGAGAGAGAGAGAGAGACACTTACTGCCTTCCCACATGTGCAGCGTTCCTAATACCATAGTTGGATTATTCTTCAATTTTTTTTATAGACGATTTCTCATTGTGAACACACACCATTATACAATATGTACAATGTGTTGATCATTACTACACAGTGAAGCTCCAAAAGGTCTGTCTCATATGATGCAATTGTAAAAGTATTTGTTAATAAAAAAATACAATACTTTTTAATGTTAATTAAAAGCAGGGCGTACGCTACGTCACGCTGTATCGTTTGCTTTTCCCCTGTAAACGGGGATTTGTTTGCATAGCCATGACAACGTAGCCATGACAACATTTCATTCAGTAACTGTAGCCAAAGCCGAAGCATCATGGGAAACGTATGAAAGAAATAGTTAGCGGGAGAATTCAGAACAACAGAATATGAAGGAAAGTTTGGTTTGTTTAAATAGAGGATCATTATAATCGCTTAGCAGCGGCTGTTTTAGCCGAACATTAAAATTCCAGTCGGGTTCAGGTCGGGTTCGGACACAAATGCAGGTCGGGTTCGGGTCGGGCTCGGTCACTGCTCTTTCGGGTTCGGACAGAAATGCAGGTCGGGTTCGGGTCGGGCTCGGTCACTGCTCTGTCGGGTTCGGGTCGGGTTCGTACAGAAATGCAGGTCGGGTTCGGGT
Source organism: Lepidarchus adonis (assembly GCA_037576955.1). Lineage (NCBI taxonomy): Eukaryota > Metazoa > Chordata > Actinopteri > Characiformes > Lepidarchidae > Lepidarchus > Lepidarchus adonis. The sequence goes on along the minus strand of JBBIGC010000082.1, from coordinate 1,237,041 downwards.
CGGGCTCGGTCACTGCTCTGTCGGGTTCGGGTTGGGTTCGGACAGAAATGCAGGTCAGGTTCGGGTCGGGCTCGGTCACTGCTCTATCGGGTTCGGGTCGGCTCGGACAGAAAAAAGGGCCCAATCAGCGCTCTAATGTGGAGCAGTGTAGCGGGACGCCACGGTGGTGCCTGGGACGTTATTTGAACCTGCGATCGACTGACCATAAGGGCAAGGTCCCAACCCCTAGGCCAAAATACTACCTTTGCAGCGTTGGGATTCAAAGGTGTCCCCGAAGAGACGAAGCCTGAATCCAGCCAGGTTTATATCTCAGCGACGTTTGAGGATGACCAATCGGTAAGGTCTCTTAGATCAGCAGGAGCGGGTCAGCTAGTGGAGCCCAGAGCTGTAACTAAACAGGGTGAAATGACATTTAGTCATTATTCGGCCCAATGCTGGAACCAGCTACCAATGGAAATAAGATTTTCCCCGACTGTTAGCCGTTTTAAAAAGAAATTAAAAACTGCATTATTCTATAGCCTTCAGCTAAACAGTTCTTTTATCAGTATCTTTTATGTTTTTGTTTTTATATTCTTTTTTTATCTATGGCTTTTCTTTTTTATGCTTTTATATTTTCTATTTAACCTGGTAAAGCACATAGAATGACCATGTGTATGATAACGTGCTATACTTTTCTTAGACCTTCCGCTACAATACCACATTGTAACAAAAGCACGTGAATTATTTCTCTCACTTCTAAGCAGCTTTCTCTGCTTCCTTAACCTTCAGAGCGGAGGAGTCTTCTTCTCTCCTCACCTGTGTCTCATTCCCCTCATTAGTTCTTCTTTTAAACTCACTTTAGTGAAGCCTTTCTTCATGAGGTATTGGCCCCTTTGACCCTTTCTAACCATCTACAGCCTCTCTGGTTTCTAACGGTCGACATTCTCATGTTTAAACACTTTCCTGGCTTCTCCCCTTTCGCTCATTCGTGTGGTTGGTGTTCTGGGCTTTTTGATGTGGACTCTTTTTTCTCTTCTTCTTTTACTTCTGCCTCTTTTTTGCTTCTTCTTCCTCTTTTTGTACTTCTTCTCCTTCTTTCTCTTCTTCTTCTTCTACTTCTTTTTCTCCTTTTTTAAATCTTCCTCTTTTTCTACTTCTTTTACTTCTTCCTTTTCTTCTCCTTTTTCTTTTACTTCTGCCTCTTTTTTGCTTCTTCGTCCTCTTTTTGTACTTCTACTACTACTCCTTCTTTCTCTTCTTCTTCTACTTCTTCTTTTTCTCCTTTTTTCTTCTTCTTCTTTTATTTCTGAATACACTACAAAACAGGTGGAGGCCAGTCATGTGATTAGAAATGTCTTAACACCGTTACCTGAAGTGATCACATCTATAGTCAGTGATGGCCTAGGGGTTAGAACCCTGCCTATGTGAGCAGCGGGTCATAGGTTCAAGTCCCAGCCCAGTTCCTTTAAGAAAGAAACCGTCCCACTATACTTTTCCTTGGGTGCTGTTGATAGCTCTGTAGATGGGTTAAAATTTCACTGTAAACTTCTTCAAAACTAGGCTTTCACAGACATACACGTTATTGCATTTTTTAAGACAGTACACCTGTAATACCAATGGGACTGTGTAATAATTCAGACTAGGCTGCATTTCTGTCTCTCAAAGACTTTTAAAGTAACATTGCCATCCCAAGTTTGTAAAGAAATCTGCAAATTTGCAGATAAAATTTTCATATTCCACCAGGGAAGTCATTCAAAGAGAATTTCATCTATTGTTTTCAGCCATAGCAAGAAAGGAACACATACACACACTCAGAAATCAAGCCAAACCTCACAATGGTCCCGAAAAAGAAAAAAAAGAGTGAAGGGTGGACCTGTCAGTCACCCCGGCAAGGGAAAATAACATAGATACACATCAGGACAGCCTGTCTGAAATCTAAACACAGGGGTTAGGGTGAGTTCAAGTGTGGAAATACATTGTACTTTTTGTGCCACAATGTATCTCCTCGCTGACAGCCCACTCCTGAGGATCCGAATCCCTCCTCACTGCCGAACGGACGCTTATCTGGAGAAGCGGATCCGGTAAATAACTTGAACAGGAAAGCGCAGCCACTGCCTCCACAAACGATGGCGAATATCCATTTATTAGGTGTAGGGCCTCACACAGCGCCTCAGAAAGGCACGATTGTGTTGGCAGAAATACAGGGCCCTGCAAAACACACTTGCCAAAATGTACAGTTTTCAGTGAAAGCCTTGTCTGAGGCAGACACGTTATATTTGACTTCTCAATGAATTATACATCAGCCGCTACCGCTTGCCTCTCAGTCAAAATAAGTGCAAGTTAAAATGGCCTAAGATTCAGGTGTACAAAAAAGGCAAACTGGCTCTAGGGACATCCGTACCCAGAAGGAAAAGTGTTTCTATTCAGAGAGCAATGGAAAAAGCACATGTGCAGAGACACTATACGTTTATACACATTAAAATCCAACGAAAATTACCATTACTCAACCACAGACTGCAATTGACAGAATGATCAGGGGCTTATGAAATTGAATTATAACTGCTTGCTAGATTTGAGTAATTATAGGGGAATATACACAGCTCGTATGCACTTTAACATCATAATGCAAAGGGAAAATACATGGGGTGGAGCAATTTACTGCAATTATAGGCCACGGAGGATCCTGAGAATGATAACTGCTATGTGATCCCAATGGAACTATCACTATTATTGGCTCAATCGACAGCCCAGTGCTTCCATGGCACGTCCTTCCATGTATTACCTCCTACGCCTAAGCTTAAAGGTATTTAATGATGTAGCATTTCATGCTCCTAGATCTTAATTTGCATCTATGAGCAACGAGAGACTCTTCTAGCAGCACAAATTTGCCATGAGGACCGACTCCAGTGACCAACACGGGGAATATGCTTCAAGGGAACGTAGCATATTGCTCACACAGATTAAACTCTTGTCTATTGCGACAATGAATCAGAGAAACAGCTTGAAGATTCGAGAGTTTCCCACACTGAAATATCAGAGGGAATATTAATGCAGAATGCTACAGGAGATGCAGGAGGCTAGAAATTATCGTAACTTCAATAGAAGAAAAGCACAGATACTAGATCCAACAGAAAAACTTCACCCATATATTTTTTCATAGAAATGTCACAAAAAATTAATCAAATAAGAAATTGTAGTGTAAACCTAACATTATAATACATACATTAGGAGTGTGTAAATAATTTTAAATATCCTAATCATGTTTTTTTCCCCATCCAAGTTGTTATTATTGAGTTAATGTAGAGTCCTAAACTGATATTTGTATTATCCTAGACAAGTTTCGCAACACTGTTATTATAATACAATGCACGTGTTTGACAACTACTATTATTGTTAAAAATGATGAAAAATATATTTTTCTCAGCTGTCAAAGACTTTTGCACAGCACTGTTTATACACACAGAAAGCAGAATTCATGGTTCCATCAGTTACAGCCAATCATTCTAGTCCTGACCCAGCAAAGGAACCCCAGACCCAGACACTACCACCACCAGGCTTGACAGCTGGTATAATGTTCCTTGTATAATTGCAAGATATTTTTTGGGAGTGTGGCCTGTAGTTCTTTAGATGTGCTTCTGGCTTCTATATATATATATATATATATATATTGTGATGAGGCTTCACTGGACACATCGGAGGACTTGGAGGTTGATTATGAGCTATAAAGCTACAATGTCATTATGCTCAGAATGAATGGCGGTATTAATGGATACTTTTTCTTTGCCACTTTATCACTCTCTTTTAGCTCATTAGGGGTCAGCTCAAGGTTAAAGTGCTTTACAGACACACTACATAATGGACTATGGACATGTCACACTGTAATAGATCATCTTCTGCAAATAGAAACACATGTAGAGTAGAATTGTACTCTACTCTCTTCAGTTGTATTATGAGTGGGAGAATGCGTATATGATTTATTAATTTATTTTGAAGGGGCTTTGGGGTACACACAATCATGCTTGGTTTAAATGGTATTTTGCTTTTCCTTGTTTTGTACAGACACTCCCGTCTGTAAAAGATATCTAATGGCCAGCTAATGATGCTCTTTTAAAATATCAAAGGCCCAGTAACATAATTCAACCATTTTTGCGAAAATCTGAGTATAATACTAACATCAAACACAGTCTTTTAACGAAACATCCAGGACAACAAAGCAATGCTCTCATAATTAGTGTGCTTTTGACTGCAGATACAAACACTCTGTTATTGTGGTCAGTCCATTTTGCTGATTGCACTCCCCCCCCCCCCCCTCTCTCTCTCTCTGTAGGATACAAATCTCTCTCTCAATAAATCTCTCATGAATAGTAAATGTGAGTGGCTTCCGAGAAGATATTGTGGCCGAACAAATGGGAGTATATGGATTCCATATCGTTTTTTCATGAACAAATGATGCCTTATTGTGCATGTGTCTGAGAGTCGAAGTGTGAGCGGTTTGTCTATTTTCAACCATCCTGGATCAGCCAGAACAAGCCGTCCCCTGTGCCAAACGGAAAGATTAAGAATGAGCAGTTACTGGAGATGAAATATTACTTGGCATGCATGTCAATTTGGTCTCATGCCTCACTTTCGCGTCTAAGTGACCAAGTGTCAAAAAATCTTTAGTTTCCACAGACAAATCCAATTGCAAATGCATTATTAGAGTTTCTAATCTGATATCCCATGCATTCGAAATCCATGAATCAGTACTGGTAAAGCTGCCCTCACTGTAGAATTCACAGTCTCCAAACAGATCATCCATTTTGTGGGGAACCTGGGACCGATCCCTGCTGACTTTGGGCACAAGGCACAGGATGCCAACCCATCACAGGGCAAAACAACTGTTCACACACACACACACACACACACACACACACACACATGCACACACACATGCACACACACATGCACACACACACACACACGCACACACACGCACACACACACGTTAAGCTTTTGCCCAAAAACTGTTTTGTGCCTCCTCCACTAAGGGGCAATATTTGACGTCTTGTTCCATTCACCACCACTGTAATGACGCCCACTCAGTCAAACTCATCTAATGCACTGAATTATGGGAATTTAGGGAAATGGGTGGAGTTACAAAACAAAAGCATTGTAAGACCTCCCATACGTCCCATCAATCTTACCTCACTCCAGTTGCCCAGCACCCAGAAAGCGTCTGCAGCAGGTCCTGAGCCTCCAGGAGTGTGTGTGAGGGTCTTATGGTTAGTCTTCGGGCTCCTGGGTGTGTGTGTCTTCTTCAGCTTTGTGTGTGTGAGTGCAGGGTTGGGGGTGGGCGTGGTTTTGGGGTGGATGTTGCCGGCCGTGGGCGGAGGAGTGTGCTTGTTCGGCGTCCCGGCAGACGGGTGGATGGTGAACACACCTCCTCTCTCGTCCCCGCCGTCCTCCTCCACTATGTAGTCGTAACCGGGGGTGTACCTGGGGCCCTCATCGGACGTCCCGCCGCTGCCCCCCTCGTCCTCGCTGCCCGTGGGCGCCACCTGGGCGATGAAACCAGAAAACGTTGTAAAATGCAGCACGTTTTCAGCAGCAGCAGGAGTGTGTGTCCTGGCGTCTCACCGTGGTGTGTGCGGCGCCGTTCTTCACCGGGATGAAGTCCCCGTCGTCCTCGTGGATCACGTCCGGCAGCGGGAGGCGCGGGGGTCGCGTGGGAGCACCGTGCGTGGGCCTCCTCGGAGTGGGGGTGGTGGGGGCGGGGTTTGGAGGCCGGGGGCGGGGCCTCTGACTGGACGAGCAGCTCTGGAGGTTACAGAAGGTGGTGGAGCGAGGTCGAGTCACCGGGTCACAGAGCGTCTTGGGTTCGGTCAAACACCGCACCGTGCGGGACTTCACACCACCGCCACACGTCAGAGAGCACTGCAGGACAAGCACGGACGTTAGCCACATTATCTAAACTTTAGCTAAGAAGCGACAGATCTGCAGAATCACCACCCGCTGATCGGCCGAGACGTGTTTGCTTCTCTAGCGTTAGCGCTGAAGCTATGAGGCTAATGAAGCTAAGAATGAATGGAAGTCTATACCTCAGCAGTTAGCATGATGCTAACTGTAGGCCGTTAGGGTTTGTTGGACGATTTCCTACAGAGACTGAGACTCGTCCACTGTAAACTGGGTTTAGTGTTATCACTAACGTCAGGAGCGGTTCTCGAGTAGAACGCTGTATAACCCGAGTGACAGAACCGTGTTGTTTGCGTCTGCTTTGACCTGATGACCGTGACCTCACCTCGCTCCAGTTGCCCACGGCCCAGGACGACCCACAGGTGACGTCTCGGTTGCAGGGCACGGCCGGTTTGGGTTTGGGGAGGTGTTTACAATCTCCAGGTGGCAGCACCCGCTCCTCTCCACCCTCCGTCCGCACACACAGAACCGCACGCTTTCGCACACCCTTCGATCCGCACGAGGAGGAACACGGCTGCCATCCTCCCACCCACCACCTGGGGGATAAACGGCACCGAGTCTGGTTCTGCGACACACTGCAGGTCTGTCATGGAAACGCAGTGTGCAGTGTAGAACCCCAGCACACACTCACACTTACACTGTACTGCACAGACAGGTACAGCTACAGGAAGTAATTATGACATCATTCTGAAAATTACTCTTATTTATTTTGTTAGGTAGCCATGATAAATAGGTTGTGTGTGAGACTGTGTGAGACTGTGTGTGAGACTGTGTGAGGTTGTGTGTGAGACTGTCTGATGCTGTGTCTGAGACTGTGTGTGAGACTGTGTGTGAGACTGTGTGTGAGACTGTGTGTGAGGTTGTGTGTGAGGTTGTGTGTGATGCTGTGTCTGAGACCGTGTTTGAGGTTGTGTGTGAGACTGTGTGTGAGACTGTGTGTGAGACTGTGTGAGACTGTGTGAGACTGTGTGAGAATGTGTGTGAGGTTGTGTGTGAGACTGTGTGTGAGTGTGTGAGACTGTGTGTGAGGTTGTGTGTGAGACTGTGTGTGA
>JBBIGC010000082.1:1209598-1220110 GCA_037576955.1 Lepidarchus adonis | reverse complement strand
AAATAAATGAGTACAGAGACTGTGGTGTGTTAAAAACACTGTTTATTCAACTTTATAGAAATGTGCTCTTTATATATACATATATAATGAGTTATTGCTCTCTGCGTTCATAGTCAATTAAAAATGCAAACAAGGACGTGTATGTTGGCAGGTATATGGTACAGTAGCTCACTCTATCGCATACCTCAGTACCATTCAGTGCTAAAGAGGGCTGAAGTGTTGAAGATTGTTTTCCCTAAAGATCCTTTACTGGATGGTTCTTTAAAGGAGAGGTTCTCAAATCAATCTCTTCAGACAGTCTAGATTTTTCCACAGAATAAAAGCAGAATGTCTACAGGACTTGTTTGAGAACCACCACTAAGATTCATGCAATGCTCTAAAGTAACATGGAGGTTCTACACCAATTAAATTTCTCTAGAACTGTACATCCAACCCTAGAACCATTTTAAGAGTATAAAGAAAAGAGAGAAGAAGAAATTGAAGATGAGTCCAATCATTTAAGAGGCAGAGTTAGATGAAAGAGAGAAAGAGGAGAGAAAGGGTTGGGTGAAAAGAGTTCGAAGGCTTGAGAGGAATGGGACTGCATTAAAAGTTTCCTTCTATTCCAATAAATATACCTCTGAGTTGCTCCTGGATCCTGTTTAAATATTTAGCATGTAATTAAAAGGTGAAGGAACGTGTGCCTGCCAGGCTGAAGGCTGATTTGGCCCTTATTGACCGAAGCCTAACAAAGTGGTGTTCTGTCACACTGTGGAAGCCCAAAGGTGTCCGAGTAGAAATCTATGCACCTGTTTAGGTTCCCCTTAGGCCTCACACTGTCACCACAGCCTAAGATAGACTGGCCTGCTAAAGCTGTGCCATGTGGATCTATTAACTACTGTAGGTCTGGCACATTTTCAGGACAAAAATATCCTGATTTTGTAGAAAGAAAGGAAAAACAGAATAAGCAATGGACCAAAAACAAGTGTAAAAGAAAGACTTTCAAAAAAAGAACAAAAATTTATCTTTTTGGCTACCAAAGTAAGCAGTAGGTTTATTAGTGGTAGGCTAATGCAGAAAAAAACTCCAAAAGAAAGAGAAAACCTATTTCAATAAAGTAATAAAATTTACTTCCAACTAATTTTAGACTGTTTTCGTTTGTCTGGTTATCATGACAAATTGACCGACATAAAGAGCAGCTATTGTTTTCGGTCTATGAAACAAGAAGGTAAAATAAAAATACAAGTTTTGTTGATTGGTATGATAGTATAGCAATGTTAACTACAGTATGTTTGCATGCGTAACAATTTTAGTGTTTAGCTTTTTTTTTTAAATGACACCCATATTTGTTTAAGAAACGATTAAACATCATTTCTTCATAGATTTGTTGATTTAAGGTCAAGAGTATTTGCAAACTGCAGTTTAAAAAAAAGTATTCTATAAATTAGGCAACACTACAGCTTGTATGATCGTGCTAATTTGCTGTCCCCTCCATAAAACCATTAATGAACAAACCACTAGTAACAAAAGTGAGTACACCCCTAAGTGTAAATGTGCAAACTGTGCCCCATTAGTCATTTTCCCCTCCCGGTGTCATGTGACTCATTAGTGTTACAAGTTCTCAGGTGTAAATGGGGAGCAGGTGTATTCAATTTAGTTATTGCTCTCACAATCTCTCATACTGGTCACTGGAAGTTCAACAAGACCATACAGCAGTTTAACAGCACAGGTTCCACTCAGAATAGGCTTCACCATGGTCTACCAAAGAAGTTCAGTGCATGTGTTCAGTGTCATATCCAGAGGTTGTCTTTTGAAAATAGATGTATGAGTGCTGCCAGAGGTGGGTTGAAGGGGTGGAGGGTGGAGCCTGTCAGTGCTCAGCCTGCAAACAGTTTGCTGAAGACAAGCAGACTAAGGGCATGGATTACTGGAACCATGTCCTGTGGTCTGATGAGACCACGACACTTCATTGGTTCATTTGTTCAATGGCGGCAGCAAAGGCAAGTGTGTCTTGCCTGCAGTCAAGCATGGTGGTGGGAGTGTCATGGTTTGGGGCAGCATGAGTGCTGCCTGCACTGGGGAGCCATGAATGCCAACATCTCCTGAGACATATTGAAGCAGAGTATGATCCCTTCCCTTTGGAAACTGGGCAGTATTCCAACATAACAACCCTAAACACTCCCCCAAGACCACCACTGCATTGCTAAAGAAACTGAGGTTGAAGTAAACCCTATTGAGCATCTGTGAGGATCCTCGAACGTAAGGTGGAGTAGTGCAACTTCTCTAACATCCACCAGCTCTGTGGAAGTGGAAGAGGATTCCAGTGGGAAACTGTGAAGCTCTAGTGAACTCCAAGCTCAAGAAAGTTAAGTGGCCACACAAAAAATTAACACTTCGGGCACAAATTGGACGTTTCTGCTTAGAGGTATACTCAGCAGTTTACACATTAAACAAGCTGTACACAGACTACTTTACATCGTATCAAGGTGTCATATCTTCAGTGTTGCCCCATGAAATAATATATTAAAATATTAACAAAAATGATGAGTCTACTCACTATTTTGAGATACTTTATAAATATAAATGAGAGATGGATAGAGGTATATCAGAACATTGTTTTGCAGACCATACAGCTTTTAACTCATAGAAGCATATTGATTTACTCGTCCTCCAGTCTTGAGTGCTGATTTCCATATGATTTATGCAGGTGAACAATACGGTATGTAAATGAGCCTCTAATATTACTTCTAAACACAACCCCAATTCCAAAAAAGTTGTGTAAATAAACACATAATGCAATGACTTGCTAATTTAACAAACATTTTTTAGCTTCTATAAATAGTCTAAATTTTTGGGAACCGAGGAGACCAGTTGCAGGAGAGACGAATGTTTTATTTCCTATAGCTGCTCAACTGTCCAGGGTCTTCATTGTCGTTTATTTTGTTTTATGGTAAAATATTTATGTATTATTAATAGTTATGGATTATTAATAGTGTTGACAGAGCGCTGAGTAAAACTGCACTAAAAGCTTAAAGAGTTTTTTGATGCGTAGATGCATGAAAATATCTGTCCTGGGACATTGTCTTGCTAAAACGTTTTTGTTGTTGTTTACCGGACGCTAATAATTGCTCTGTTTGACAGCTTTTATGTTTTTTTCCTCCACTGGTGCTTTCGCATCTCCCCAATGTTGACTTATAAATTCATTTACCATCCTCATCTTTATTTTCAGGTGTAGTAAATTGCTCCTCAGGTGCTAAATTCATCAGTTGCACCACCTCTGCCCTGTGTTTAGCACCTGGAGTAAATCAAACCTTAGTGTGAAAACACACCAGTGCTGGAACCTACAGTGTAATGTTGTTAATAGTTTTGTTGGGCATTAGTGGGTAAATGAAATTTGGATCCCAATTTTGTAGGTTCATCTGTTTCCAGCAGTTAATTACAGATGGCACGACAGAGGCTCCGTTTAGAATTTTTTGCACAAATATGTCGAGTGGGATTAGGTAAAGTCAGAAGTAGCTCTGCTGTCACACTGATGTCTTCTGCTGTCAAGGTGTTGTGGGTCTGTGAGATTGCGTCATCCCCATTTTTTTCTACCCCGCTGGCAAACTGTGTGTGTGTTACGCATTTTACATTTCAACAGCGTAACACACTTCTCAGGCAGAGTCGAGTCACGACACACACCCCTGGGATGAGTGAGGCTGTGTGGGAGTGAAGTGGCCACCGCGTGGAGTGAGTCACACAGAAAGGTAATGATGAATGAGAACAGTTCTGGATCCTTGCGAGATAATGATGATTAAAGACGATGGGTTGTGTGTTAATCCGCACACAGCCCCAGTGCTCGGATTATTTGGGACGTACGTGCTGGTACGACCTGACACGCACCAGAATGTGTAGCTGAAAACAGTTGGAAAAGCATTAGATTTCAGGTGAAATGGAAGCTTCCCCGGTTTCTGGGGAGAGAGGGTGGATATAGTTACAGCATTGGTACTTTTATTTTCTGGTTGATTTAATTTCTCTCAACCTATTTTTTTCATTCAATTTCCAAACCGAATTTGTTCATTTTGGGCCACGGGGAAGCTGGAGCCGATGCCATAGAGGCATGGTTTGTCCTGAACAGGAGGCCAACCCATCCCAGACCTTATTTATTTATTTATTTATTTATTTATTTATTTATTTATTTATTATAATGTTTTAATATTGAAGCAGTTAATACGCACAAGAAATGCTCCAAAAAGCTCACTACAGTTGCAATAGACAGGCCTTGCCATTGGAAAAATTCAGAATCAACGTGGATCAGAAGTCTACAACTGTAGGAATGTATAGTTTATTACATAGTTATACATAGTTTATGTATATTTATTTATTTATTTATTTATTTATTTATAGTTATTTATTTATTTATTTATTTATTTATTTATTTAACCAGGAAAGTCCTCATTTAAAACCTCATTTTCAATGGAGTCCTGGTCAAGATAGGCAGCAATGAATAAGAAATCATTTAAAATTGCACAGTTAAGATACAAACAAAAACAGATAAAAGGAGAAATAGATTTATAGACAAACTATACAAAACATGTGCAAGCAATGGAATCGGCCTCGAAAAGTCTTTCTGGTTTTATATGCGTTTAAAGAGATCAGTTTGACTATTTTTCTTTTCTATATATAAGGTGCAGAGTGAACAAAGGCTCTTTTACCCATTTCAGTTCTGACATATGGAACAGAAAGCAGTAAATACACACACACACACACACACACACACACGTATTTATACATACAGACAGACAAAGTAGATTGATTTACCATCCTGCAAAACAACATGACTAGCAGTGTTTATTGTGTATTAATTTTAATACTAAAATCACCTTACATGACCTCACATTAACACATTTCCATAACGTGCACAGTTGTGTTCACACTGGTTTTTGGTTTTATCGAAATAACTAGATTGTTCTTAAAGAAAACATTTTATAAATTAGTTGTAAATTAGATTATAATTGGTGCAACGGAGAAATAGTACGAATTTCATTGGACAATGTAGCTGCTTATTCTTCTGTGCACATGACAAATTCTTGAATATGTTTTAAAGGTTTTTTTTAAGAACTGTATATTGTCTCAGAGTAGTGGTAACAGTGTAACCACTGATGATACAGCTGGATTGCTGTGGTGCAGCCGATCTACACCTGTTTTAACCAGCTGTTAGTAATGCAATTATGCGTACAGCTGTGTAAAACTCTACTTTCCACATTTGCACATAAACAGCTACTGCACTGAACCCATGAAGTAAGTTTCCACTCCCTCATACCTCCACCCTCCATGGCACAGAGGCAAGACAGCTCATACCCCTTACATGCCTGTATGTGTCATCACAGCAGAATCATTACGATCCAAGGTGAGGAATAACAACACTTCCGAATAAATCATCTACAGCGGTGAAGACCAGAAGCCTCGGTGACTGCTCAGTGAACAGGCCAGTAAAACGCTAACGTCTCCCAGTTCACTCTCCACACGATATTTCCAGCATAATGACGTTTGTTCTCCTCCTGCTGGCTGAGACTGATTGCACCATTGAATAAGTTATTAAGATGTTTCTATGGATAAGCTCGGCTTCATTCGCTGGATACTCGGAATGAATCAAAGCTGGTGCGGTGGGTAATATTCATGTAGGAGAATGTATGAGTCTGGCAGTCAGTGATTATGGTAATTTGGTCACTGAGGCCGCAATACCACGAGGTTTCGATTACTATTCCCATTAGTGAAGGCCAACCAGCCTTGTTCATTAACATGCTGCAAAATATTGCAGATAGTGTTTGGCATTTGTTGTCTTAGGTCACAAGGTCATAAGAAAATAAACATTACTGACCTTCATATCTCTAGCACTTACTGCAGGCGCAAGTAGAATAGAATCGTGCACGTTTTCCCATCGTTAGGTATTAATTTGATCAGTTTAATAACGTATGATCTTGATTTACTTACATAATCACAATACACGATAAATATTGTTGAGTTCATTATCTTGAGATCTCGTGATAACGTCAAAGTTGGTCGGTGGAAAGCCGAAAGGGATGATTTGTCATTGTGAGCACCCAAATTACACCCAAAGTGGACTGTAACGAAATGTGACAACTTCATTCACACATAGAACAGCAGGTAGCAACAGCAACAGCACCCGGAGTAGTGTGGTAGGACGATACCTTGCTTTACTATAAGTAAAAACAAGGCAGGAATTCGAAAAACCAGCACAACCAGCTAGAGATTTACATGGATATAATGAACAACAGGGGTAAGATCTCACATCTGTATTTCCATAGAAGTAAAGATGAGCTGAAACACACTTAGACCTCCACAACACCTGGGCAAGGGAGGAGCCTAGGATGATACACCTACATTTCACCAAACTCACTTCTCGTCATGAAAGGCTGCAAAACAGATTTCCTTCCTTGTTAAGCCGCGAACCTCATCGTGTCAGGTCTATGTATTTCTCCATCTGTAACTTGCCAAACTTGGGTCCGTGTTAGAACTGTAGCCTAGAACGCAGTCAGTAGTGCTAATTCTATAGGTTACTGCTGTTCCTGTGTGGGCAACACTAACATTTGATGGACCAATCACTGATGCATTCTCGGTCTGGTTGGTGTCTTGACCATCAATGAACACAGGAAACATTGCTGTTTGACTGACGGCTGGTGGGTTGGTACACAGTACACTATTATGACCAGTCGCATGTAACATTTTAATTTCGGCCTGATGACTAAAGGCGGGTCCTCAGGTGTGACATATACAGCGGTTCTTGGTTACGACGCTGACTTCCTTTCTTTATGTCATATATAGTAGTGGAATGCAGTTGAATGGCTACCAAATACTTTATGGTAATACGGGACTGCCATGAAAGAGACTGGTGTTAGTTACATGTTCATGCATGTTGCTGGCTGTTCAATAAAGCCTCCACAATATCATTACACGCATGAGTTGCATTCTCTGACTGGTGACCAAAAAAACTACATTTGCATCTATCACGGCAATAACTTGACAAAGATTAAGCAAGATATGATGATATTTCATCAGCCCGTTAGTCAGATAGCTCGCCACCCCGCCTCTTGTCAAATTTAGGGCCCGGATCAAAAGGGGCAAGCTAATGGTGTTTGACTGTAGATGAGATCTTGCAAAAACAAAACTGATTGAAATACATTTTTATTGCTATAGTGCATATTACTGTTGTTGTCACAAAGCAACTTTACAAAATCCATGTCCAAGCCCCTAATAAGCTAGCCAAAAAAACTCAACCCAACCTCCTGTGGTCCACATTGGATAACAACAGCAACCAGAGAAAAAAGGAAACCGTCTCAGTTTCTAGAGGTAGGAGGTAGAAGCCTGTAGCTTAAAGTAACACATGTACATATGAGGCATAAAGTGGCAGATGGTTCTTGGTGGATGAACTAGATTGGGCCAGTTGAGCAGAAGTCCCCAGTGATCTGGTTGTGGGAGACGAGGAGGGTAAAATGTCTAGGACTGTGTATATAAGCTCTACTCAGCAGGAGTGAGTGGGTTCCAGCAGTAATCTTCAACCGGGCACCGGAGGGGGTATCATGTATACAGAGAGAGAGAGAGAGAAGTTTTTGATTTGCCTAAAGAAAACGCAGTAAAGAATCTCCAAAGAGCAGACATATTAAAAACCAAATTTCCCTTGCTTTTTAAAAGTCACAAAGATTGATGTACTGTGTAAACCCTGCCAACAAGAATTAAAATATATAATGTTTACTCCCCTGGCCTAACAGTCCTTAATATACACAGCGTAGTAGTTCAGGCTGGACTTTTTGAATGTGCAAGATGGTCAATCAGAGCAATGGTCATTTGCATAATGAGCAATCTGCTTAACATTAAAGAGAGGTTGGAAAATGATCACAATAATGACAGTATTCACTACATAAAACTGCAAAAAGTGGACTTTGGGTGGAGAGGGTGGGGGTATAGGTGTGTCTTACAGCCCTGACTGTGATGTTTACAGTACATTCAAGCATTTTGCACTCTGCTTATTATCTCCAAAGACTTGGTTCAGAAGGATCTCTCAACATGGGGGAAGATGTATCTCTGTGGGCCGTTTAAAGGCTGATTCCTCTTGCGTCCATTCCAGCAGCTCATTTACACTCTTCAGTATGTCAGGTTGCATGTTTCTTGTATTTTTTCCCCTTGAGATCCCAAAAATTCCATATTATGGATGAGGAAATGCCTAATTTAGTTTGAAACTTTGAGTGGTTACATAACAGTCTTAAGTCTAAAAAAGCTTATTTGCTGCTATGGACTGTGGGGGACTGTGTTGGTATTGCTGGTGGGGCAAAACAAGTACTCATACTCACCACTAGGGGTGTGACAATATATCGATATGGTGATATATGCTCCTGTGATACAATAATCAACACGCTAATAGCAATATCAATATTTAATCTATTAAACATTAACTGTCAATTTGACCCACCGGCATCGCTACTTCTCTCCTCTGGGTGGCGCTGCTCGACTAAGTGCAGGAGACTTAAATGCAGCCACATTTAAATCAAAAGTCTAACTTAGGCTTTTAGAACATTCACAAAACAGAAAGTAGATTATTTTGTGATTCTGCGCATCTCTTTACTGCACTTATTTAATAGCGATGGATGATGCTTCAAGTAGTAAACACACATTGCTGGAGAGCTTCTTTTAAAAATGGGGAAAAACTCCAATCCAAGTGTGTAGAATTGCACATCCCCACCAATATCTAGCTTTATTGAACTGTCCCCAACAAAAATTTATATCAGACAGAAGTATAAAGCTCTATAATGTGTCTGGTATACACAGGGTTAAAACTAGCTCACTGTAGCAGAGATGTGTTTCATGGTGAGCAATGCATTGTGGATTATAGTAGCCTTCTCATATTCGCCAGATTATTACAAACAGAGTGCAGTTATAAAGCTAATTACATGCCACATTTAGACGAGATCAACTCTACAACCGCTTTTATCTTAGAAAGTCTGCGTATTTTGGTGCATCTAGGACTAGCATGACAGCTAGGCTAACTGCTAACTGATGCTAGTTCTGGCAAACAGCTTGTTTTTCCAGTTTCCAGTGGAAAGTGTAGTTAAGCAATGGCACTTTCCATTTTAATACTGACCTGTCTTTGCTTTGTGTTGCTTTTTGAACTGTTCATTGCTGCATTTGAATCATTTGTGGATGTCGTCTTTGTGAATTATACTTTTAGTGAATGTGTTTTCATGTTTTTAGATAGGACGCCCCATTTAAGCAAGACACAACCAACACCAGGTTGGTAAAATCAATGTATAAACCGCAGCCTATCATTGGGGGAAATACAGTATTTATTTATTTTTTTCCACCTACTAACTTACAAAACCTGCAACACATTTTGCTCAGTATACAACCTACACATCCTATACTTGGACATTAGTCATTAATTAAAAACCATGTACATATCTAGTCATGTATTGCTTGTAATCACTACATAAATAGCTAATATAGACTCAGTGTGATGTACAATAAAGTGCAATATACAGTAGTAAAAAATACCATTGGTATTATTCATTATTAATAACTGATACAACAATGTAAAGGTGATTAGGTGGCCTCAATAATTATACTGCAAAGCCAAAAACTTTAACATACTGTTACTATACAGTTTAATTATGCGGGAAATGCACAAATTGATTATAATTTCAAAAAATAATAATTTAATATAGTTTATCTTATACACAAACTAATTCCACACTGAGCATGTCTTTTTGTTTGTAGGGTTTACATTAAATGAGCTGGTCAGATATTATCTTTAAGTGCAGGTCAGCTTTGGGGGACCCTGCAATGCTTCATCTGCAATTCGCTGTCATTTATGGCGCACTCCTCCAGCAGCTAACATATTTCCCCTTCTCTCTGCCTGTCCCACGCTCAGATAAGACATGAGTTGGAGCCTGTGATATACACACACAGTCACTGCATGCTGTCGGAATGTATCTGATATGATCTTGGCCATAAATATTTTTACATTTTTCAAAGTGCACACACTCATTTCAACCACTCTAGCAATAAATTGTGGCCTTTAGCGCACTGGCTGGTAACAGTGCCATGCAAAAGTCTTCAGCACCTGAAAAAATATTAAAAAGATGTTCAGCTATTTTTTGTGTGTGTGTTTTTTTTTAACCATTTCCAGAGATTTCCTCATGGAAGCCCAGGATTACTGAGAGCTTCCATCAAAGTCCTTTGTTAACTGCTAGTGGAGCCTCACAAATCCATGCAATGGCTGGAAGCACCAAGGAAAAATCTGGAACCAAACCTGGATTCTTCTAACCAGCTCATGCTCACCTGGACCAGATCACACTCATTTGGATCCACTTTACTGCTGGCCTGTGTATTTGCTTGGATTGTAATGTGTAGCTTCTGCTGTAGACACTTACATAGGGGACTAAGACTTGTCAAGTCAAGTCAAGTCAATTTTATTTATAGATCGCTTTTTACAACTGACATTGTCACAAAGCAACTTTACAGAGTTTATAGAATCCGGGT
>JBBIGC010000082.1:1193313-1204125 GCA_037576955.1 Lepidarchus adonis | reverse complement strand
ACACACACACACACACACACACACACACACACACACACACACACACACACACACACACACACACACACACACCTACACCCCTGCTGCTGCCCTTGCTGTGTGTTAAGCCATGTCAGACTGTTGGGTGCTGATCTAAAGTCCACTTCCCTGAGCTTATACTCCACACACAGTAAAAGCAAACTGAGATGCTTTCTGCATTTAACACAAGGCCACGTCATTGTGTGCACTCACAGAGACTCTGCAACTGCTTAGAATGAATCTTGGATGTACAAAGCATACAGAACAGCCACGGATAGCAAACGTCCTTAAGTGTTTACTTCCTCTTGTGCAATAGGTTTGCAGAGCGCAAAAAAAACCAAAGACCCCCACACACATTTCCTCCTGCACCAACGTGGAGATTGACCGGAGAAAATAAAGATGCCACTGTTGTTTAGATACCACCGGTGAAGTCAGATTTTACGGCTGTAGTGAAATAAATCCACATAAGTGGAGCCCGACTAAATCAATCAGGCTATGTGATTCACAACTGAGTGCTGTTTAACCTGTTTATTAGGTCTGACACCCATGAACGATGGGAAGGCAATAACGCTATACTGCTGCATCAAGCTACACTTCATAAGACTCTTATAGACTTTAGCATGCAGTCTTTTGCAAAAGTTTGGCCGCTCCTCTATAAATAACATATTTTGGTCTCACAGTCTCTCTAGGAAATAGACAAAATGCACAATATTTTCAGCAAACATTGATCCATAGTTACTTTTTATGTCATATATTGAACAAATACAAAAAATAAAAACATTATTATGGCACTGTGCAAAGGTATGGGCAGTCTAAGAGTTCCAAAGTGTCTCATTCTTTCTACATTTCAGATCTTAATCACCTTGTTAGATCTGATGCTGTCATTAGTAAATTCAAATCTTGTGCACACACTTGTGGACACTCAACAACCATGGGTTCCTCTAAGCAGCTGTGTAAGACTGAAAATGAAAGTTTCTACAATAAGAAATGTAATTAAGAGATGGCAGTTCAGGGGAACTACAGAGATCAAGATGATATCTGGAAGAATAAGAAAACTCTCTGAGAAAACTGCTGGTTTGAAAGACAAATCCCCATTTGAATGCAAACACCTGCAGGAAGATTTTGCAGACTCAGGAGTGGTGGTGCACCGTTCCACAAGACCTTCAAAACCGTACCTTACCCAACATAAAATCTAATGTCAGAAATGTGAAACAGAACATCTACAGAAGCCTGATGCATTTTGGAAACAAGTGCTGTGGACTGATGAAGTTAAAATAAAACTCTTTGACCACAATCAGCAGAGGCATGTTTGGAGAAAAAAGGAGCAGAATTTCATGAAAAGAACATCTTGCCAAACATTAAGCATGGGTGTGGATCTATCAGGCTTTGGGGTTGTGTTACAGCAAGTGACACAGGAAACATTGCACAAGTGGAGAGAAGAATGGATTCCACTAAATACCAGCAAATTCTGGAAACAAACATCACACCATCTGTAAAAAAGCAGTAGTGTGAAACTGTAAATAATGCAAAGGTAACTATGAAATAATATTAAAAAACGTTGTCTATAGATTAACTGATTACATCACACAGGCCGATCGAACAAGATGAAAATTCAATACTGGTAAAAGGTTTTAGAACACTCAATTTTTCCAATGTTAAAGGGTACAAAGGTAAGTGTTTGCAATAAATAAATCCATCATAAACAATAATGTTTAGGTCACCAAACACTGAAATAATATGCAGATTTCATAGACAACATGATTTTGCCCCCAAACACTAAGAACCTGGTGAACTTCTCATAGGTGCTGCTCCCAACTTCTAAAGATGATATTCAAATACCTCTGTGTGAAGAAACGTGAAGCTGGAACACATTCTGACAAAATCTTTAGCACCACTCCTCCATGTTAGACATCAACTTTGCCGGTATTCTGGATAAAAGTAATGGCAATTAAAAGTAATGTTGTTTTCATCCGTGACACCTTAAATGTCGCTCCGTGAAAATATTATCTGACATTAAACCGGTCCGTGGTGCGATTAAGATTGGGGACCGCTGTTCTTGTGTATTACTGTAATTAAAGACACATGACAACCAACATCCCTTGAATTTCTGAATTAAAGCAGCTTTGGCCACAGTGTTAATTGTGTTAACTGTCTTAATTACAGCAATAATTATTGATTGAAAATTGAGATTTTTATCCTGTAACGCAATACGCTATATGATTTTAACACTGTTAAAAACACTGTTCACTGTTTTTATATAAACGTATATCCCAAATGGTATTATTAATGATCAGCAGGTTGTAAGAACTATTGATTAGTATATATCATATGATTTTGCTTTCATAAGAAGTTTATAAAGTGAGTTATGTCCTGTGATGTATGATTTGCACATGGAGGCCATGCAAGGCTCGTAGTTGTCTTATTATTTCAGCGTTAGGGTTGCTGTCCCTTCTATGAAGAACTGCACGACTGGATGGAGTTGATTTCGGGTCACTTCTGCCTGACCTCCTAACCTCAATCCTGCAAAAAAAGGCAGCACTGTCAGCCATGCTACAGCTGCAAGAGCGTCAGAATGGCGTGAGTCAGCCCGGGGCCACGCTCACCACTCCCCGCACACCGTACACTCTGTTCCCGTCTTCCTTTGTTAATCCTCACTCTTATTATTTCACGAGGCAGGCATCTTGTGAGTTATATTTTTTGGCATGTAGCTGGGGGTGACCTAATGCAGTTCTGTTAGAAAACAGAGACTTTTCTTTCTCTCTTTACTCTGTCTGTACTCTTTACCTTCATTTTTGGATTCTAAATGGACGTCACAGGGTTTCACCTGCATCTGTTCTATTGTTTACAGACTATTATCTTAACCATCAGGGCTATGGTGTAGCACAGGTTGATGATATCACTGCTCATACACAGTTGGAGTATTCACGGCAGAAGCTTAGATGATACAGACCATGAGCAACTATAAGGGCTTTCACACCAAAGTTCAGAAATCTTGTGCTGTTTAGCTCCTGGACTATTTTAGTTCCGAAACAACCTCTTTCACACCGAACAAGCAGGCTCAAGGCATGTGACGTTCATTGGGCGTGCGTATACATAATGCAAACAGGGCTAGCAACACTACATGGCTAACAATGTGGCTAACACCGTGGCTAACACCGTGGCTAACACCGTGGCTAACACCGTGGCTAACAACGTGGCTAACAACGTGGCTAACAACGTGGCTAACACCGTGGCTAACACCGTGGCTAACAACAGAGGACATGGCGATTGTTTTGCTGGTTCTTGTGGAAATGTATTTACAGGAGCTGTAGAGAATTAACTTAAGGACACATATGGCAAGATCCAAGAACAAACGCTACAGCTACAAAAGGCCTTAAAAGTACCAAGTTCCTGTGGTGTTCAAGCGGCTAATGAGTGAACTTTGTGGAACAACAGATAAGTCAATATTAGATACATGTTCCGGTCCAACTTCAGATGAAGTGTCTCTAATATATAACAACACACACAGTATAAATACAATATATTCACTTTTACCGCTTAATAAAAGTATTGATGTTTATATAAAAACACTTATCATTTGACCTACTACAGAGAATATTCTATATATAACCCTGTATTAATTACTTACACTGCACTACTGTGCTCCTTTTGTAGAATGAATAAATGACCAGTTATTGCATGTTTTGTTGTGATTCCTTATGAAGGGAATGCAGAGTAAAGTGGAACCGGAGTCTCTAAGAAAGTGGCCAGTGAGTGAAAATGAAAGAACTAATAATGCTTCCTGCTAGACTGTCTCCATAAATATGTCTATGGCTCTCATACCCCTGTCTGCCTCGGTTACCTCTATTCTGGCCAAAATGTTCGAGATACTGTATATCCAACGTGTTGTAGCGGAGCTGAGGCTGAGGGGGCGCATGCTGGTGCAGCACGGCCCCCTGGGTAATGTGTTTTTGTGTGTTTTGGGACTGTTGTGTTTATTTGGAGGGTTATCTGTGTGATGTATGTGTTTATGGAACTATTTTGTGTTGTTTTTTGTTGGATTTGTTTTCACTATTCCCACCGGGTGACAGTGGCAGTGGACTCAACCATGAAACATTGAGCTTCTGATGTCTGAATACTCTGTTTGCTATGCGAGTTGGGGCCGCACTTGCTTTACGAGTTCTTTTAAAAGCTTTAATAAAGCAATGGGCTGTTGTCCAATTCGAGCATTACAACTTGGTGTCAGCCTTTATCTTTTACCTCTTGAATTATCCAAACTGGAAAATTGTCACAATATTATTTTTAAAAAGTTTTCTTGAAAAAGTCTCCTTTTTTTGTTTACTAGCTGGCATTTACTTCAAAAATGTTATTTATTTATTTATAATAATACAAGGGATCCTCGATTTACGTGGTACTCGACTTCGTGGTTACATCACTGGCTTTAAAAACAAAACAAAAAATGTGTATATTTACTGTCAAATAAAGTAGTAGAATGCAGTTGAACAATACATGCGGGGTGCAGGGGTGAGTACTGCTGTGTGTGGGCAGGGACTGGAGAAAGAGGGCTGTACTACGCAATTTATTGTTGAGATGTTTGTGTTTTTATTAGTGCAGTGTGTGTGGATTGGTGGGTGAGATGGGGGGTTAATAGTGCACTGTGCTAAGACACTGTCAGTGTAGTTTTACCACAAGTCTCCGTCTCCAGTGAGTTTACTGTTGTGGTGAATGTTGAAACATTAAAAAGATCATTTCTATCTGGAGCAACGTTTCCTAAATGCTTTACTATAATATGAGACGTTCATGTTGCTGCTGTTAATAAAGCACTGTGCTGTTCATTAAAACTTCTGCAGCAAGTTCTGATTTACATAGAAGATCCCCTGTTCAGACTGGTCTTTCTGATATATGTGTAAATTCCACTTCCAACAACAAAACCATGAAACCGAAGAAAATCGATGAAAGGTCTATAATACGTTTTGTAACAAACCTTTCATCCAACAATATCAAAGATGACGGATTAGTAGAGTATAAACTGTGTGAGTTTTATACGTATGCTGGTAGAGGCCTGAGGCTCCTGACATTATTATATTTATATGCTGGGCAGTATGGGTTTTTCTCCTCAAACTGCACAAATTAGAATAAATACAAATTACACTACTCCAGTAAATAGTGATGCTTTTGTGTGCGAGTGTGTTGGCTTAACTATTCCCACAGCTCTCCTCATGGACGCCCAGTATTACTGATCGCTCCTATTAGACAGCTGCTCTGAGCTCAATCACACCTTCATTAGATGAATTCACCTCCATACAGTGGCTGGAGAAACCTGAAGCCAAACTCACTTACACAGTGGACTAATAGCCTGTGTGATACACACACATTTAGTGTATGCTGTATGAATGTGCCTCTCATCATCTTGGCCGTAAATATTTTTACATAAGTGCACACACTCATTTTAACCACTGTACCAAGTATTGAGTCTAATTCATCGATTCTGATGATCTATTATCTATTCATGTTTCCATATATAGCATTTTTAATTTTACATACATTTTGGATCACGAGGAAGTTGGAGCCGATTTCAGCTGACTGTGGACAGAAGGCAGGGATCTGCCTGGAAAGGAGGCCAACCCAAACCACAAGCCTTTGGAGAGTGGGAGGAAACCAGAGAACCAGGAGGAAACACCCGGGGATTGAACCCAGGACCTTCTTGCTATGAGGTGACAGCACTTCACAACCTAATATATACGTCAGCTCTTAATCTAGTTAAACCCTATGTTAAATGATCTGTGTTTTCATTGTATTACTCTTAACAATATAAAACAATAGAATATTCAAATATTATTCCTTTTTTGAGTGTATGTTTGAATAGCAAAACTCATTAAAATGCCCATCACCAGGAGGTGTGTGATATCTCCTCATGCCTCTAGTTGCTCCTTCAGATACTGAGTGTTCTCTTTCCTCTGAGACTTTTCCTTTAATCATGTGTCTTATGTAGACTGGCATGCCCTTACCATCTCTCCTGTCACCTCTCTCTCTCTCTCTCTCTCTCTCTCTCTCTGGCCCTCCTCATCCACCACCCTGTGTTTATTTTTATAGCTCCTTTCTTTTAATCATCTTTGCTTGGTTGCCCTTCTCATCCCTCTTTTCACCCAATCCCTCGCTCTCTCTCCTTTCTGCCATTCTTCCTGACCCCTTGCAGAACCCGTGGGTGGTCAGCTTGTGATCACCTGCAGCCTTGAAGGACCCGTTCTCTCTCCAGCCCCAAGCACAACTTAGGCAAGAAGGACAAGTTCATAAGATTTATTACCTCAATGATGACGTTAACTAGCACATTTTCAGCAAAAAACGAGTTTAAATTATTAAATAATGAAATCTGTGAACATTTACACCAATATTATTAACAATCTGACAACAACTGTTTAAAATATTGCAGCTGTTTTCATAAGTATAATCTAAAAAAGTTATACATTTGACTTTGATTGAACAGGTTAATGAACAGGAATAGATTTTGTAAAGAACACGTTGTAACTACCTTGATTACCTAAGATAATATTCGAGTCTTTTTTAGCTACTGTTGCGCAGTTTGGCAAGCTTTAGTTTTCCTGGACAGTACAGTTTCTTGCAGTCAAATCAATTTAGAATTGTATGCAACCTGTAAACGGCAGAGAGCTCAAACATTAGTGTGTGTTTGTGTGAGAGCAAGAGAAGACAGATTGAGAGAAAAGAGAGAGTGGGAGGGAAAGAGGTCACGCATCTCAACAGACTTTATAGTTTCAGGAAATTTTCACCAGCACATCTCCTGCCCCACTCATGGTAACAACCCACTGAACCATGCAGACAAGCATATCACCTGATTTGGACAAATACGCCACAGTGGCATTCCATCTAAAACAGTTTATTTCCAAAACAGGAACTCTAAGATTTTTCACGAGCTCTGCAAGTATGCCTCAGTGGTCACAAGCTCTGTCAGTGCACACGTGCATACCAATCTTTCCCGTGCACACATTTCCCAAACGGAAATTGCTGATGAACTTAATGAGCTCCCTGAGCGGCCTTCTTTCCAATTATTGCTTGCGGGGGAGGGGTGCTGTTCAAACCCACATTCCAGTCACTTTCTCAAGGCATTTGCCTAACAAAGCGGTGCTAATGGACCTGGGTGTTTTGGCAGGCAATAAGGGGGATCTCCTTCCGAGTATTTTACTTTTAGGAATTTAGTTGTCTCTCAGTCAGTAACCATTGTAAATGATTCAGTGACTACTATGATACAATAAGTTGCCAATTCTCTATTTATATAATACTGACCTTTACTGTACTGATATGGCACATAGCTTCATCATGCAAACGAGCCCTTTTACCAAACTGTGTGTGTGATTCTGACCAATCACAGTTCCAGATCAGCTTCTGAGATTTTTTTTATGTGTAGTTCAACAAAAAATGAAGTATTTTGGCCAAAATAAACCATGTCACAGAATTGGCTGACAATATTTTTCTAATAATGTGTTAACAATAGTGTCTTTCTGTCTACAGCTCCCGTTTTGGTGTTTCTGACCCTGAGGAGCCCAAATGTGGACGAAACATACAAGCCCTTACTGTTAAAGGGGTTAATGACTTAATGTTAACTCCCTCACACGCTCAGTGAGCCAATGCTGTCTCTTTTCTCATTATTAATTTCAGGGATGTGTGCTCTTGGCCTGTTGTTCTAATTACGGGAGCAGAAGCAGGCTTTACTCTGCTGCTGGTATAATTGCTTTGGCAGACCTTGAGTGATGTTCTTCTTTCAGTGCAGCACAAAGCTCCTGTAGAACAACATCACGCTGAGAACAAGAGAGACAAGCACAAGACTAAAGCACAGGATGCGGGGTGAACATGGAGAGAGTATAATCACGGCTGATCTGTGTATTTGCGTGTGTGTGTGTGTGTGTGTGTGTGTGTGGGAAGTGCCGGCAGGCTCTGAGGGAGATAGAAGGGATCCTTATCTGGCCCTGAGCAGACGAATGCTGTTTTTCTTAATTTATTTCCACCAGATGGGGAGATCAAGAGTGGCATTTCCATCAGGAGTGAGTGTGTGCGCATGTGTGTGTTTGTGTATCGGGCGGCGCTGAACAGAAAATGTATGTGTTGGGTGTGGTGAGTGAATTAGAGACGCTGTGGTGTGTTTGTTCCTTTAGTGCTCTTAAACACCTTTACTATAACCTCTCTCTCTCATTCTCTCTCTCTCTCTCTCTCTCTCTCTCTCTGTGTGATTGTTTTTGTGTTTCAATGTCAGGAATCAGGCAGTATATTCATAACCATCGTTATATCATCTAATAACTCACTGTGAGGAAGTTTCTTCAGACGTCTGGTTCCATTCACCACCACTGTGGACAATTCTGATTTTCTTTTGAATGTTCAGTGAAAAAAAAAACATTTACATTTACGAATTAATTCTCAAACCACTTGTACAGTTCAGTTTGTGGGGAAGCTGAAGCCAATCCCAGCAGACTATGAACACAAGGCTGGGTTCACCCTTGAAAGAAGGCCAAACTATCACAGGGCAACGCAGAGACAGACAACCATTCACACAGACACGTTCACACCTCAGGGCAAAAACGAAGAACGCAGAGGAAACCTACACACACACAGGGAGAGGCATCGATCCCAGGCTCAGATTGTCCCATTTAACAGTCAATGAGTCAAAGGGATCTCTCGGTCTATGGCAGAGGTGCAGTGTTTGCTGAAATGTGGTCAGATGAGAGTATACAGGGTTAATAAAGAGCTAATATTTGGGTTAATAACGAGTCTGGTTCTCACCTCATTGATAAAGGTGAATTGTAGTTGAATGAGTACCACTGCAAATTCCTCCCGATGAGGATTAACTGCTTAATCAATCACTCTGTAACATGTCACCACACCCAGAATAACTCTAAATAGGCCTTAAAGCAAATACAGTCATGAGCTCCTCTGAGCTGTGTATGTTTGAATAAGCACCAACGTGTGTAATGTAATGGGACCAGTCCTCTGTCAGTCCACCAGAGGGAGACATTCACACACAGAGGCTCTGTTTTGTCTTTTTCTGAGCAATTTTTTCAATTTTGTAATTTAAAAAAAAAAGGGATGGCAGGTTTGGGGGTATTTTTTGGGGGGGGCGATGTAACCATGAAATTCTGTATGTCAAGTACGACGTAATTCGAGGACACCCTCTACCAAAATTATCCGGCTTAGCGAAACAATTAAGAACGTTCCTCATTATTGTACAGCTCTTCAGAACACAGAAGAACACTCCATTGAAGTTGTGTCCCGGACGTGGGACACGTCTTCTCACAATTCCCACTGCAGATGAATAACACCCGTTGCCATGGGAACGAGTTTTGTGCTTCAGATTCGCGGTTTCATATCACTCCGTCATTACCGCAGTTAGCAAACCTGGACGACGGTTTCAAAATAAACTGTAATATTTTAGATAAATATGGGACGTTGATGTGCTGAGCGCTCAGGTCAAATTTAAAGACCAGAAAAAGGGGGAAAGTTTAGGTAAAGAAAAAGCAAAGAGGTATACAGTGTTGACCAGAACTAGCCAAAAAACTGTATTGTTAGCGCAACGAAACTCCAATTACATCAATTAATACTTTTAAAACTTCTCATTTAGGAGCAGATCTGTATGATGAGCAGGATGATGTATTGCGAGGCAGCCATTTTGAGCAAATAATACATTTATGTCCAGCACATAATACATTATCCCTTGTGTGTTTGAGAGATACGGCTAGTTTCTTTTTGAGGTTTTGCTTGTAGGCCTCTAGTGTGGATTTGCACTCACCACAGGAAACACTTAGAGCAGTTCTTCTGAGCCAAACCAAAAAAAAAAATCAATTTATCAGGGAATTATGAGCTGTTGACATCGACAATTGCACTTAAGTAAATTGTCCGGTTAGCAAAATGCAGCGTATGGGTCAAAACCTATAACAAACAATTTTTGCAGGCTTTCCAGACGGGTGTGATTTAAAAAGACAGGCTATCGCGTATCGGAAGCTCTGCTAAGTGTTGGTATGGAATCAAATGTCTGAGGATTTCCAAATGAGAAGCAGACAGTGGCCATGCCAGGTGCAGTACTGTTCACATTAGGAAAAGCGGGTGAAGTGGTTGTAGCCTGTATTATTATATTTATAGAAAGCACAGCTCCTCTTTAGAAATAATTGCTTACATGTTTTCTATTAAAAAACATGGTTTCATTATGGACAGTAATGAGTAATCTGAGTGGCTTTGGATAGTGCAGTATTGTATGTACTGATCACCAAAAGGGAGTGTTGCTCTGCAAATTGGACTCTGGGGATATATATAGGTGTAATTATCTCACTTTCTCTCCCTCCCTGACACTGTAATAATGAACCTTGGCACCTTGAGTCAAAATCGCTCTGCAGAAGCAGTAAATTGGATAATGCATTATGTTGCGGATAGAGAAAGTCCGGACACATTTTTTCACCTTTTTTCTCTTGTTTGTAACATGTGAATCTTTCTCGCTCTACTCATAGTGTTACTAGTAGAAGTAGCAGTTAATGTCTAATATTCTTCTCGTTATTATAATTATTACTATTAATATTATTATTAGTAATTATAATATAATTAATTCATCCACCCATCCATTTTTCAAACTGCCTTATACATTTCAGGTCACAGGGGAGCCGGAGCCAATCCCAGCAGCTTGTATATTCCACACAGAACCTGAACCTGTGATTGAACCATGGACATTATATATATAAAATTTTATATATTATTATCATATATTTATATACGATATAAATTTAATATTTAATTTAATATTTAATTTAATATAATATATATAAA
>JBBIGC010000082.1:1150940-1170477 GCA_037576955.1 Lepidarchus adonis | reverse complement strand
GAATTTGCTGGTATTTAGTGGAATCCATTCTTCCCTCCACCTGTGCAATGTTTCCTGTGTCACTGGCTGCAACATAACCCCAAAGCCTGGTAGGTCCACCTCCATGCTTAATGGTTGGCAAGGTGTTATTTTCATGAAATGCTGCTCAGGATTTTCTCAAAACATGCCTTTGCTGATTGTGATCAAATAGGTCTATTATTTTAACTTCAGTCCACAGCCCTGGTTTCCAAATTGCACCAGGCTTCTGTAGATGTTCTGGTGCATACGCTTGAATTTTAAGATGGGGACGCAGGAAAGGTTTTCTTCTGCTGACTCTTCAATGAAGGACAGTGGAACAGTACACCACCAATCCTGAGTCTGCTAAATCTGCCTGCAGGTTTTTTGCAGTCAAATTGGGATTTTGATTAGTTTTTCTGACCAAGAAACGAGCAGTTCTCCCAGAGTTTTCTTGTTCTTCCAGATCTCATCTTGACCTCCACAGTTCTCCACAGTTTCCCCTGGAAACTGCAAGCTGACAACGCTTTGCTATCTTCTTGTGGTCTTCTCCTGCATTGTTGGCATCAATGACTTTCATTTTCAGAGTCATACACAGCTGCTTAGAGGAACCCATGGTAGTTGAGTGTCCACAAGTGTGTGCACAAGGTTTGAAGAGTCAGAGTATTTGTAAAGCTTTGAAATTGGCACCAGCTGACATTTACTAATGACAGCTGTTGCCATGCATCAGATTTTTCGAATTATTAGAGTGCCCAAACATTTGCACAGTGCCATAATAATATTTTTTTTGGGGGGTTTTATATCACAAGCAGTGATATAATTGATCCCTATAGAAACCAACAATACACATAAGCCTCTTTTATACAGTGATAGAAAACACAGTAGCAAAAGAAGAGTTCCAGTTTTACACACATCAGGTTTGCTACAGCCACTGCACGAAAGTAGGTAAGGGTATAGCAGATCTTCACCACATCACCAAAATCATTCTTCAAAGAAGCACCCACTTGGTTCTTTGGGGAACCTAAAATATTTAATCTATAGAACTTTTTTATAGCAATTTTAACTTTTGAGAATGCACATGCAGATGTTCCAGCAAAGGAAATGGGCACATCTCCAGGTACAGTCACGTCCTCGTCTCCATGGTGGTTTTGGAGTCTCGTGTTGGAGGATTAGTATGAAGAGCTGCCGTAAGAGCACTGCCTCTCTGCCGGTGTTTGTTTATTTATTTACCCCGCACTTCAGAAGTAAGGTAGTGGAAAAAGATGAAACAGAATTAAACATAAGTTTGGGCAAGAGAATGTGTGTGTGTGTGTGTTACTCTTTTGAGGAAAGTGTGTGTTTGTGTGTGTGTTTGTTGCTGTGCTCCTAGCATAATAACCATCCACAAAGGTAAACTCAGAAACATCTCACAGTTTTTGTCAGCCCACTTTTCTTTGTTCAATTCGATTCCATTGTCTCACTACCCCTCCGGCCTTTCTCCTTACCCATCCCTTCTTCAAAAGTTCAACACAGCAAGGGAATGAGTCCTAAATGTTGACTGCAAGGCATATGTAAGCATTGTATACAATGCTAATAAGAATCCAATGATGGGAATGGTGGACAAAGACTATGTCTTTAGCCGACAAAAGTACCAGGGG
Source organism: Lepidarchus adonis (assembly GCA_037576955.1). Lineage (NCBI taxonomy): Eukaryota > Metazoa > Chordata > Actinopteri > Characiformes > Lepidarchidae > Lepidarchus > Lepidarchus adonis. The sequence continues at coordinate 1,168,846 of JBBIGC010000082.1, read as the reverse complement.
TTCCTTTACTTACGACATACTCGACTTAAGTGGTTATGATGTTTTTTTAGAGACTGAAAAGTGAAATTAACTTTAATATAACGTAACACAGAGCATTAGGTGGGTGAATGTCTTCCTCTGGTGGACTGACAGAGGAACGACCCCAGGGCAAAACATAGCAGACGCTTATGTAAGGGACTTTACGATTCGATTTACGACACATGTTGAGAAACGGAACCCAGTCGTAAGTCGTAACTCACCCTGTAGTAGGCTGCTGTATCAATAGTTTGTCCCAGAGTTGACACAGTACCATTTGTTCTTTCCTGAACATTCTTCACTCTTCACTAAAATATACCGCTCAGCATCTATCTTTATGTAATAAAGTTAAATGGCATCTGTAATACCCTTTTATGGCACCCACTGTTAACATACTTGAAACGGATGAAATGTGCCTTAATGACAGGTGACGCTTGTTGGAATAAACCTTTATAAATGCTAATGTAGGTCAATGACGTTTGTATAGAATTTGCATGTCCTGTAGTCTTACAAATAAAGAAAAGCAAAATGTGCATAAATTAGATAAAATAAAACAATTGTAATTCTAGCACAAAACCTTACAACAAAATATACATTTTTGAATGAACTCAATTCACTTATGCCACATTCCCATTCAGTGAAATAGAACAGAGTCAGCATATATTTTGCTACTTTAATATAACATTAAATTCCTGATGAGGCAAAAGTGAAACACTTGCAATTAATTATTTTGTTCGGTTGATGAAATGTACTTTAAATAAAAAATTTAAAATAAAAATAAATAAATTAAATAAATACAACACAAATTAAAAACAATTTGAAAGCAATTTAAGTGCAATTAAAAGGTTGCAACAATAACAACAGTAAATAGAGCACAAATATTAAAAACCTTTTTAAATATTAAATATTAACTTTCATTTAATCTCATCCATCTTCAGTGAACTAATTAGACACTATATGTATTTATTGTATATGTTAATCAATTTTTGAGTGGGTTTATTTCCCAGATTTGCTCTGCTAGGCTATATTCAGACTAACTTTGTTTACTAACATTATCATGTTCCTAGCCTGTCACCAATTTCTGCTAGAAGCAATACCTATTAATCCATCTTAGTCACATGACCGTTTACTTGCGCCAGCCATATCAATGATTGTCTTCTGCTGTGCCATCATGGGAAGATGAATATATTGCATTTGCTAAATATTGTCTTGACTTGCACCCCACTTATGACATTTCTTAATTACAAAATCCATTCTCTAAAAATCTGATTGTTAGTATTAGTGTAAAAGAAGAATATGAGATATAAATACAAAATACTTAACAAAGATTACTACAAATATAATTTCCAGTTCAAGGTCATAGCATGGGTTAGCTGGCTATGGCAGAGTGTGATTGGTCATAAAAGGCCCACCAATGGTTCAGTCACTGCAAGTAGTTCATCACTTTGTGACAAACACTGTGAGAAAACTCAAAATGAACATTTCTCATAAGCAATATTACAAAAAACAAAAAGTTTTTCCTCGTCTATAATACATTATTTGAAAATAAAAAACTAGGGTTAGGGAAAAAAAAACTTTGCGTAAGGTAAGGCTAGACACCCCAACTGAGTGTGCATGTCCTTTGAGCCCTCAGAAGGCACTGCATGAGGAACTGTTTTTTGTTTTTTTTACATTCAAATTAGGAAAAAGCAAAAGCACCAATGGTGGTTTATGGTGATGGCCATCAGACTTACCTTGATATCTTCCAACCACATCTGAAACCTATAGTTAGGAATTTAAAAATTTTTATTTTAACAAACAAACAGATTTTTCCCTTATTATTATTCAGTGATTTTGAGACAGTTATTCATGCTTTCATCTCATCACATCTGAATTATTACAGTATAATGCTGTGTATACAGATGTCAACCAGACTTTCCTCACACACCTGTAGATGTGGTTACACATTTTCTCACAGGAGAGCATGAGTGAGGACTTCCTGTTCATTTTAGGAGTATTTCTTGCTATTTCTATACAAAGCATGATAAGTAAATAAATATTTATTTATAAAGCACATTTTCTACAGCTCTCGCTTTCCAAAATGCTTTTGAAAATTTAAGTAAAATTAAAGAAAAACACCAACACTGAAAATGAACAGATTTACAGTTAGGGTTAAATGGTAAAGTATAAAAACACAAAATTAAGAGTCTGAAAAAGCTTATGTAAATAAGCTTGAGTTTAGACTTAAAAGCTGAAACACTGGAAGCACACTTAATATCATCAGGCAGACTGTTCTATAGCTACGGTGCAGCAACAGAAAAGGCTCGACCACCTTTTTCTTGAAGAAGATCAGATATATTGGATGGGGCAGGGCCATTGAATAATGACCATCAGCAATACCTTAATGCAGGGTTGACCAGCTCCGGTCTTAAAGGGCCGGTTTCCAGCACAATTTGGTGATTTCCCTGATCAAGCACACCAGGTACAACTCACCTGTTAATTACCAGGTTCAGGGGGTGTGTTTAAGGAAGGGGAATTACCAAACTGTGCAGGACACCAGGCTTCCAGGACCGACTTTGGACGCCCCTGCCTTAAAGTGAACTCTGTAGGTAAAAACAGTGATGTGGTCATTTTTTTGTGTTTGTCTGTAGAACAGTCAACTAAGCATTTTGGAAGACCAAGATACAAAAAAATACAATAGTCTAAATGGGACGTGATGAATGGATAAATACTTTAATTCTAGAAATGGTAAAAGCTACTTTTAACAACTTCTCCAATGTCCAATTGAGAGAGGTTTCAAAATTCACTCCCAATTTTTTAGCATAGGATAACACAGAGGAGGTAAGATCACCAAGGTTTAAAGCAAAAACTTTTGAAGCTTTGTAAGACTACATGATACATAAGGAATCACGTTAAGAAGTCCTACCAGGAGTAATAACACACAAGGGTATAAATACAAACAGCATCATCCAATTTTCTATCCACAAGTGGTCCTTGGTTCTTGGACATTTCTGTCCGGATTGGATCTAATTCCTGATCCAGTTCAGCTTATGTCATGGGTTTCTGCACCTTCCTTTCCTTCATGTGTTCAATACTTTTTCCCTGAGTAATTCCATTTGACTACACACAACTTAATCTATGGTTTGGATGGTTTTTACCAACATCTGGCCAGAGTTTCACGTCAATAGCAGATTTAGAAATATATTTACTTAGAAAATTGGTGACGTGTTCAATACTTTTTTCAAATTTTACCTGTTGTACGTTGACCAAGGTCCACCTGGAAGGAGGAGGAGGAGGAGGAGGAGCAAATGAGGCTCAGGTAGACAGAGAAAGCAATGACTGGAGAAGCAAACACAAGACAGGAAATGTGACAGTCAGACTCTTACATTTATCTCACACTTTTAAAGTTGCTATCAGTTTCCTCTTGTTGTCCCCAAATCTATATTCTGTAGAATATAAGTCAGCGTGAGATAAGCTTAAATTTTAAATTAAATTTAGTTTTATTGTGTTAATGTTTTCAAGCTGTTTTTTTCACATTTATTGTTTTACTGTAAAACATCTTGTTCACTTCAGTCAGCTGCGGATATCTGACCGTGATAAATTTAGCTGTGTATGCTCAATACGTTTTTGTGAAACCATTGTCTCCTAACACAGTCCCTGCTGCATCAAGAAATACTACTACCTGAAACTTTGCAAACATCTATGAAGATATGGTCACTCGAGTTCATATTTCAGCAAATAACAGACATTAAGTTTGTCCTGCCAAAGACAAAGTGGGCCATCCAGACAGTTTCTAGTGAATTCTTTCATGGAACAGTGAGCATCCGTGTGACTTTCATTGTGCTTCACTGGCCTGCCAGCCATTCAGATCATGTCTCCTATAGAAAATTCAAAAAATCAACAATAGACTGTAGAGCAGTCAAGCAGCAATGGTAAAACAAAATCCACAGCAGCAATTAGTATCCTCAGTTCCCAAAAGTGTAATAAAAAAGGAAATGTGATGTAACATGGTGAAAACAAAACAAAAACATTTTTTGAGAATGTTGCTGCCATTAAATTCACATTTACGTTAATTTGTGAAAACACTACAAGTTCTACTTTTGTCAGATTAATCAATGTTCATTGAACAAATGAACAAGATTCTTGTTTATCACATTTTACAAAATGCCTTAACTGTTCAGGAAATGGGGATTTTAAATCAGCGCAGGTAGACAGTTCAAATGGAATTTTACAGTAACTGTTGCCAGTAAGTAACTGTAATTTTGATTAAGAGTATTTATCTGCAATCAGGTTTATAGTAAATAAATATATATATATATGAATAATGATAATAAAATACTAAGAAATAAATGTTACTGTATTTAATACACTATATAACAGTAAAAAATATTATACAGTACATCTCTATACAGCAGTTACAGTACAATACTCTCATATTGTATTGTATTTGTTAACATTCATTTTATTTTTATTCTTGTAACTATTCAAAAATACAATTATAAAATGTCAAATATTTTTATTTAAAAGCTTTATTATTTATTATTTATTTATATAACACATTTTAATGTGTTATATAACACACATTAAACATTAACACATTAACACTGTTTAACTTAAAAAGAGAATACATTGGTGCATTACAGAGACCATATTGCACAAAATATTTGAAATTAATTGTAAGAATTAATCTGTTTTAACCCCATGTTCTTAATGGGATTTCTGATTAAAAAAAAGATGAATGCGTGACAAAAGAGCCATTGAGCTAAACATAGTAATGTACCTCATTTAAAAAAAAAAAACTGGTGCTTGACATTACAGAAAATTCCCATAATGCATTGGATATTACAGCTTTTTATCAGAAAGTGTATTTACTGCAGCTTCCTGGGAGATATACCGTTATTAATTGTAAAATTGACAGAAATGTATAAGAGTGTGGACTTACATCCCTCACAGATTGACTGATTCTAAATTCCACTTCAGCTAACCACTTATATACATTTGTTCTCCAAGGTAGGAGACAAAAACATGTTTTGCATACTTGGGGTGTGTGTAGACATTGTTAAGTCCTCTTCAATTTAACAAACCAAGCCTAGACGAGACCCGATTTATTTTTGCATGAAAGCACTGCATTTTATATACAATTATATTTATACAATTAACTACACAGTTTCCCACAATGACACTGGGAATTTAAATCCCCTTCGCCAGTGGAGTAAAAAGAAAAGCTAATAGCCTATATTCTGCAGTTCCTGGCTTTACATTGTTAAGTTTTGATTAAAAATTCTGCAGTCAGGTAAGCAGCTCATGAAACCAATAAAAAACCCTGTTTGGGTTCATGTTGTCTGCAAAACCATGAATCATTCAGATGAGCAATGGCATGCGTTCTGTGGAGGAGGATTGTTTTTTTTGCTTTTTTTTTTACCGGCCAGGACTGCAGCTAAATTATCCATACCCTACAGGCAGGATGGTAATGAAAGGCAATTCAACTAACCCCCCACCCCCCATTAATATAATGGCTAGAATTCTGTCTGTAGAAATAAAAAAGAAATGGAACGCATCAGTGCTACTTAAAATGCAGCTACTTTATTACATGCTATAGTTCAACAGTTCATGGAAACGAGATCCGATTAGTTCGTTTTCACTGAATTGCTTGAATAAGCCTGTGACTGGAATAGAAGACGAAAGGCTCTTTCTATAACAGTGCACTGAAGGTTGTGTGTGTATTTGGGCAATAATTCAATATACACTTAGTCATGCTAGTGGTGGGAATCACGATACAACACACGATACGATAATATCACAATAAATTCATTCTGGCATAATCGATACATTGCAAGACAATTATATATAGTGATATATCCCAGAAATTGATTCATTTACATAAATAATAACTATATTTCCAAAAACTTAATGTTTGAAATCCATTCGGAATACGATATATTAATGACTTAATTGTGTAATGTTAAATGTACTAATGAGCAACATAGAGAAAGTTTAATAAAGATAAATTAACATCAGAATATAAATAAAAAATAACTGAAAGGAGGAACCCGAGTTATAGTCCAACCAAGTCATATAATAACATTTTAAAATAAATATAATAAAGATAAATAAATAAAGATAATAAAATAGCAAAATAAATGTAATAACATTTTTCTCAATTTGAAACTTTATATTAGGACCTTTTGCGCTAACAGATGTCGACCGGCACAGAACAGCAGGAAAAGGCAAAAGCCAATTACTTGATGTGTAATTAATCCATCTCCAAAATACGCGTCTCCACCAATCATATCACTGATGTGTTTAATGCCACAATAATGCAACATTAAGTGTAAAATGAATGACTAATGTACAAACATACATCAAATATTTATTATTTACATGACTTATTATACTGGTGTTTGGAGGCAGTAGTATAGTATACTGTCAACTCTGCTTTCAATACTGAGGCTCTGAACTTCCGGTTTAGTAACTCCGCCCATAATCTTAGTGGCATATCAGACATCAATTTATCACTCAAATCACTTGTTGCTGCTGTATCATAGTTATGTTTCTTACAGTTATGGAACATCACCAAACATTGCGATTCCTCACTACTGAAGAAACAGTAAAGTTAATACATTTGCATTTAAGCAGCAGACATCACTACTGTACCATATACTCCAGCATAGAACTCAAATTCTCTATTCTCTCCACTGACTCCCAAAGTACAGCATTTAGACCTCTAGCATCAACCTACTTGTCTGATCAAATTAATTATTCTATTTAAAAATAAATAAATACATAAATAAATAAATAATACTTTTTAAAAATTATTTTAAATGATTATTATTATATTCCGTTTAGTTTTTTTGTTTGTGCCACACTGCTGCACATGCCCTTCTGGGACAAATAAAGTTGAATAAAGTAAAGTAAAGAGCTGACATCGCCCTCTTTGCACACAAATTGGGGTTTCCCCCGGGTTTTCCGGTTTCCTCTCACTGTCCAAATGCTTACGGTTTGGCTTGACTGGCTAGCGTCCATAGGTGGTATGGTATGACTATGCTTCAGTCCAATAAACTAAAACACAAGCATTACAGCCTTGTGAGACGTTCCAGATAAAAACAACAAAATAAAATGATACGACCAAAGGAAAGTTTACGTGGAACCATAGCGACCATTAGCGGCAGAGAGGAGGAGGTTATTGGCGCATTTCAGGAAGATGCTACTAATGAAGTTACATAATTACACAGTGGGTTCACTGTTATTATGATATTTACAAAATATTATTTTGTAAATATAATAATAAATGTGAATCCACTTTATTGGCAGCAGGGACGTTTATGCGTTACCATAGCGACTAGAGCGCATTAGGGGCAGAGAGGAGGACGTTATTGGCGCATTTCAGGAGGATGCTGCTAATAAAGTTACATGATTACACTGTGGGATCACGTTTATTATTATACGTTTATTATTATAGTTACAAAATATTTTGTAAATATAATAATAAACGTGAATCCACTTAATTAGCAGTGTCGTTCTGAAATGCGTCAATAACCTCTCTGCCCCTAATTCACTCTGGTCGCTATGGTAACGTGTAAACTTTCCTTTCAATAGGGTTTTCAGTGCTGTTGTGGGTTCAGGGTTGCCATGCCTTTTATCCAGAATACCGGCAAAGTTGAGTCTCGAACACTCTTAGATTAGAATACGGACTGAGATCGTGGTTTGTTTTTTCAAGTTTAACATTTTTGTATGGCCCAGTACCGGCCCGTGGCCCAGTGGTTTGGGACCACTGTACTAAAGTATTGCACTGTAAGTGAATTGCTATTTTATTCCATGCGCTTGGTCTTCCTGGCTGTAGTTTGACTTATCTCTGATCCTCATAATGCAGCTGGCGCACGCTGTACACCCAAAGGCCTTGTAAATGAGGGTCAGCCAAAACACGGCAGGCTTTTTACACACACTCACCTTCACATGGCCTTATAAACTCACAGCTTACAGTAATAATCGACACACCCGCATCTACGGACCTGCATTACAGCTTTATAGGTGGGTTGTGTGGGCTGGAGCAAAGACTGGAGAAAGACAGAAGAGGGAGAAGTGAGGGCAAACTCCCTGCTGATGTACGTATTGGATTTAGAAAGTGTAATGCTAAAAATAATACATATACATGTTAAAAATGGGTGTATTCATGCTCTCCGTGGTCAGCTATGCATACAAGCAACATCTGACACCACGTTGCCTGTAAATGCATCAAAGCTGTTTATGTCTTAATGATTAATGATATAATATTATTAGTTCCATGCAACAGTCTGGGGTTTGATACACTCCACCAATTATTAATCAACATCTATAAGATGATTTGGTCTCTCTGGATAAAAGTGTCAGCCAAAAGGATTGGTTTCTTTTCTGTCGCTGGTAGTTAAGGATGAAATCTGACCCATTTTATATACTTTGTGATACTGTGACATTATCTATTGCTGAAACCATAACGGAAAAAACTCATTTACATTTATTCCTTTGGCTGATGCTTTGGTCCAAAATGACTTACAAGGAACAGCAAGAACCAAGCATTTTATCTGTTTAGGACAATACTGTAGTGAGTGCTAGTATAAAGTAAAAAGGCCAACACAGTTCCTCTTAGGCCTTGTCAACATGTGCATCTTGGATAAATGAACGCGCTCTGAGCAACATTTTATATTGCCTCTTGATTGACTTCAGAATTATGTTACATTCATGTTCGTTTCGCCTCTGTTGAACGCCAACCTGCAGCCCAGACTGTAATGTCGTGTTTCTACCGGTGGGGATGAGGAAGTCAAGGGTGTTTCTGTAACAGGTGTGTTTTGAGGTTTATTCTTTATTGGATTCATGATAAATATATATCCGATAAATTTATAATCATAGTACAGAATAATTCTAACTTTATTAGAGCTGAATCCTGACATCCTTATGTTAAAAATCCTCCTGATACGTAGGCAGAGAAAATCTCACTGCTGCTACTGGGTTCACCCTCTGATTGCACAAAGTGTGAAGAATCGTGGGATATATTTGGTCCTCCAGAACTCTAAATGTAAACATGATGCACTCATCAAGATTTTGGCAGAAATTGACACCAAGGAAACGTGACGTGCAACGTTTTTTGATGACATCTGAACGAACACCAGCCCTCAAAGTCTGTGTGGATGATCAGATTCGCTCTAATGTGCAGAAACACAGGTAGTACTCACCTGACACTTGTGATTCAGACACTCGTGTGGAAAGGCCTTAGTCAGGTGGCAATATGAAGCCTGAATGAAGCATTAGTATTTTCTAGGCTGAGCTAATGTGTAGGAGTCTGAGGTGGGTGTGGAGTAGCTGAGTCTTTAAGCACTTCTTGAACACAGTGGTGCTTAATTTTACATTTGGGTGAAATCTCCAAGTGTTGTTCAGGTTCTGTTCTGAGCGATCTGGAGGGTTCATAGGCCCGGGTCAGTGCTCCCAGGTAGCTGATGATCCTGTAGACGAGCATCAAGGACTTGAACTTACGGCATGGGAAGCCAACGCAGGGAGACAAGCAGCAGCATTAACCAAGCGCATCTCAGCTGGTTGAAGATCATCAGAGCTGCAGCGGCTTGATTAAAATCTACATTGTCTGGTCTGAGAAGCCTGGACTGCATAAACAGGTCAGTTTCTGTATCTATCAATGTCTACATTCTTTACAGCATATAGGACATGGTGTTCCTTCCCTATGAAAGCTCTTCTTACACTGTGTATTGTAAACCATGATTAATAATGTGTAATATATAGTTTATTATATACAGAATTATATATTCTCTCTAATGTTTTTAATTAGAAATTTTGAAAAAGCTATAACAAAATAATGTTGTGATATAATGGGATTTAGTCTAATCTTTCAGTTTATTCCACATACACATTGGGAAACAGAAGAGAAGAACAGGCACCAGGTTTTTGAAAAAAGCTGAGGATTACGGGTTTGCCATGTTCACACCTTTTTTAGTGGGTCGTATAGTGCAGATAGAGTAAACGACATTGCTTTTAGCATCATCTTTAAACGCCGCTTGCACTTTTAATGTGTTGTGATGCTAGGAAATTAGCGTAAAAATCACGGACATGTAAATCAATAAAATATTTTTATAAATCAATACAAAAGCTTGTCATAAGTGTTTTCTGTATTTAAAAAATACATTAAATTGAATCAAACAAAATTTAAAATTACAAAATAAGAGTTTGAAATGCAGATTTGATAAAAAATAAATACACAATCACAACAACTTATTATGTAAAACCGGGGCTATATAAATAATACAATAAAATAAAAAACGACTTCCTAAATTAATTGAGATTTCGTTAGCTTGTGTCTATTAGAAGACGGCCATTTTAGAAGCTATGTAAGAAGACCTGTGTTCTTTCTACCTGCATAATATATTAAAAATTAAAAATGACAAAATAAGAGTTTGAAATGCAGATTTGATAAAAAATAAATGCACAATCACAACAACTTATTACATAAAACCGGGGCTATGTAAATAATACAATAAAATAAAAAATGACTTATTAAATTAATTGAGATAACGTTAGCTTGAGTCTATTAGAAGATGGCCATTTTAGAAGCTATGTAAGAAGACCAATGTTCTTTCTACCTGTTTTTATCCATGTGGCATTTCAGTATACCTTCCTTTGTCCTCTCTGTACTCCTTTCCACACTCTACATCAATCCCTCTCTCTCTCTCAGATGTGTTGGTGCAGAGTGTCTCCTGAGTGAACATATGAGGACATCAGTGTGTGAATGTGGCCACTGTACTGTAACATTAAAAATAACCAGCAACAGTGGAGGCACGAGACACATGAGCAACAGCACAACATAGAATTACACAGAGATCTGGGCCAAACTGACTACTACTGAAGACATTTTTTCACTCTATACATACTCTGGGTGTTTCATTAACACCTACACATTCAGGTTTAGGTCCAAACACTTGGCAAGCAGTACACACACACACACACATCTCAGACTATTACACGCCTTGATCAGTTGATGTTTGATGGTCGACCATGTCTGGGAAAGGCAATAACAGTCCTAAATTTCCTCCATTTGTACACAGTCCGTTTGATTGGTGACTGGGAGAGTCTGGACTCATCAGAGACGGTCCCGTAACCTTTTACAGCTTGATGAGCATCAACAACTGAAAACCAATGTCTTTTATAAGAGGTCTCCATTGATCTGTGCATCAGTATCCTCCAAACAGAACCTGCCTCAGCTCCAGTATGAAGTTGTATACACGTCTACAGCCAGAATGGAAGTGGCAATCCCCAAAAAGTATCAAAAGACATGATTAGCATTAGCATCATTAAGCCCAGGCCTTCAGAAAGAGTGGGAATCATTGAGCTGTTGTAAACAAAAAAATATTATCTTAAAAATAATCTCGCACAAATACTCTTTAACGTATGATTTTCTTAAAAATTACAAACTCTCGTGCCTCCTCCACATTTTACATTTTCCCACCTTCCACATTTTTATGGTTTTTTTGGGTCATAACTAATTTTTTGAATGAGTTGAAACGTTCCCTATCACTTCGGAAGGGGGGGGATATATTGGTTGCAACATTTAAATCACGTTCAGATGAAGGGAATTATCATTGATGATCTTATTACAGTGCCCCCTGGCAAGGTGACATATTAGCCAGCAATTGCACAGTCAGTTCTTGAAAATAGCGTGTTCGAAGCAGAAATAAATGGGTGAGCGTAAGGATCTGAAGGCCAAACTGTGACGGCTAGATTACTTGAAAACTGGTGGGCAACCAAGGCTCACTTTACATGGGGAGAAAAGTGGAAAGAGGGAGGCCTACACAGCAGAGGGTAGATGGTGTTAAAGTACATGGTAATGGTGGGTTCAAAACAAAATATTTTAATAGCCATATATTGATGTGGACAGTGTGTTTTAAAGCCTTAATGTACTAAATAAATTGAAAATATTTTTTTAAAGTCTTTAGGAATAGTGCCCAGACCCCGGATCATGATTTTGATGTGGGAAATAGGCTGAGTTTTAAGGAATTTAACTTCACATTAAATCACAGGGAACTATATTAGGTAACATAGTGGCTTATGGGATTTGTAGTCCAGTGACACTGAGTGAAGGTTATTTGGGAAATGAGGGGATTTGTGAAACACCTGAAAAGCTCAGTGTGTGTTGATGTGATGCAGGGGCTTTGTGGGATTTGTAGTCCACACATTGACTATTAAGGTATTATATTGGCTGAGATAAAAACCGATAGATCGCAGGGATTTGTTGTTCGCAAAGAGCTCACGTTAGACACACAGGGATTCGCCGTTTTTAAAGACAGTCGCGTTGTCTAAGGGATTTGGGGATTGTAAAAGATCAGGTGTGAAGACGGTGAGATTTGTAGCTGAGCTTTTTGTATCTCGATTGAGGGAGATTTAACCTTTGCTTCAGTCCCAGAATGTAGCATGCCATCCTGAGCGAACCAGAAATCATTTTACACTTATAAACACTGTAAACAGCAGAACATTGGTTGCTTTATGAATTTTTTTATATAATTTTTGTTTTGAAAGTGTCATGCTAGCCAGTGTTTAGTTGAAAAACCTGCGTAAATGTCTACTTAGGTTTATGTCTGCTGTCATGGAAGGCTTATGTAGCCTCATTTAGCCTCACAAACATATGTCTTGATGGCATAATTACATACTATAATACATTTCCTGCATTAACTAGAAACATGGTTGAAGCAATGCTGTCAGATGTTCCAAACCACTACAAACTTGATTGTCTTTACATGCTCTGCACTGGTGTCACAGTTTAAATGTGGCATAAATGTTTAATTGCGGTCAGTGGTATAGTATTTTTGATTGCCAGCATCAGAAATACAGTGGTTTGTGAACCATTAATATTTTTTCTATATTTAACATATTTCTGTGACCTAAAACATAGTCTGATTTCCAAAGAAGCCCTAAAAGTAAGAAAATAATATGTTGAAAAAATTACACAATTTTTATTTGGTCAATTTATTCAATAATAAATTCATATCGGCAAGTGGCAAAAAAAGTTAATCATATATAATTTAAAGGGGAAATCGGAGTCTGTTTTTTCAGTCAATGGGATGACCATCAGGTGAGAGTGGGAGACCTCATTTTATTGAAAGCAAAGCCTGATCAGGCGCACAACACATTTGTGGATGTGTACCATGGCTCCAACAAAGGAGGTGTCTAAAGGCCCATAAAGCTGGAAATGATCATCTCAAGGGATTTTAGACTCCATCATCCAGACAGATGTGTGCAAATTCAGGACTATTGATACCCTACCCATGGTGGTAGACCATCAAAAACCTCCAACTGCAGGGTGTGCAATAGTCCGAGAGGTTACAAAGGAACCTCTAAGCAACTGAAGACCTGTTTACATTGGCGAATGTTGATGATTATGAGTCTATCATCAGAAGAACACAAAACAGCAATGGTGTGTATGGCAGCATAGCATAAACCAAAGGATACTGGAAGAATGTTATGTGGACAGTTATACTTTTTGGGTTAAGATCAGGCATCATCCACGATACCAACTGGGCTTTTGGAAGCAGAATAGTCTATTATCTATAGTCTATTACCCATCAATCATCTATTATCTATTTATTATTTATAATAAACAGCATCAGTTCGAAGTGAAAGGATCCAAACAGGATCTGCAGCCTTCATGAATTTGTACAGTAACTAAAGATCATACAACTTGGGATTTGACACTGTATAAAGATGAGTAAAGAAATATACGTATGTACAACGTTAGCTTGCCCCGATTGGTCTGGGCCTTAAATGTGTTGAAAGGCAGGGTGGCGAGCTGAAGGGTCATGGTTATGGCACTGGCTTCCTTTTATCTTTTGCTGGGTTTGTCTGTCATATATGGTAGTAAAATGTGATTGAACGCCTACTAACTGCTTTACGGTAATACTGGACTCCCACAAAAATCACTGGTGTTCACTATATGCATGCAGCTCATTCATGTTCAGGTAATAAAGCCACCGCAGCATCGTTCCATGCATGAGTGGCAGCCACAGCAGTACAGTAGCAGCAGCAGTGGACCTATAAAATTAGCATGATCGAGCGCGTTCTTGGCTACAGCGCAAACACAGACCCATATTTGGTGAGCTATAGCTGGAGAAATGCATACACTGGACACACTGCACATTTTGGCGAGGGCGAGAGGCGAGGTTAGCGAGATAACTGGGACGGGCTATAAAATTGACCATAAATATGCACAAGAAATGTCACTCAAAATGTAAAAAAAAACAAACAAACAAAAAAAAAAACACCCCCACCAACACCACGATACCTTGGTGTGCTCTGTAGGCCCTGCTCTCTGGAGGAAACATATGAAGCTGATCCAGAGGTCCCAAACAGTGCCATCCTTCGCCTTCATGCTTGGTGCAGCTAAATTCTTTGGAGGTGCACCAATGGCTGCTATATCCTTATCATCTTTTGATGCCAGTACATAACTCTATACTGTACCTCTGTATCTGTTTCTTTATTTTCTTCAACAACAAAACTAAGGTCTTCACCAGATTCAGATTCACCCATCTCATTCAGGAAAGCCAAAGTATCCAGAACTGTTCCTCTTCTTGTTTGCCATCGTGGGTTCTGTTCCCACCACAGGATATCATGAAGAAATAGCTTCACCTGCTTTTGTGTCTCGCATCAGAACCCACCCACAATCACACCCGCAGTATTATTCACAGATAGCACATGAATTGTCTATATGCAAAGTGCATTGTGGCATCTAATAACAGCACACACACCATCATTTACAGTCTATGTGCTCATAACTGTGTGATCCGTCCGTTTCCATGCAAAGTGGGTATTTACACAGTCACCGCTGCAAGTTCACAATATGTCTTTATTACATATTCAGATTTGTTCATTGTGTAACATGCTAAAAGCACTTCAAGTTAACATTATGTTGGTCTTATTTTCTTGACACACGTATAATATGTCATGCTTATGTCATGTCAGGGTAAAAAAAACCAAATGAAATAATACAGAAAATAATCAAATAAAATATAAAAACACAAACCATAAATGCGTGTCACAATATATCATGATATATATCAAGGATTTGTATTATCAAAAAAAAAATACAATAATAAATTAATAATAATTTTTAGTAATAAAAAATTGTTAGTAATAAAAAATAATAAATGTATATATTTATTATATCAAACATTTTCTTATTTTCCATTCTGATTTAAATGACTGTGCATCCGTGTGTTTTACCATTTTTAGGACACATTGTTCCACTCTACAGTTATCTTCAGGAGCAGATTTGCATAACACAATGTGTTGAAGGTGCTGAAGAAGGGTGCAGACGTATAGGTGACCAGTGAAGGAGGGTGGGAGAACCTAATATTTTCCGTAATTCTAGAGTGAAACAGCACATGGCAAGAACTTTGTCTCTGTAGAGAGCCGACCTTTTTGCCAGATGTGTTTATGACTTATGTATGTCTATATCCAGCTTGGGCATTTTCATTACAGACTTTATAATAGTCAATTGATTGTACCATTAATCTTTAATGCTTTAATTACACACCAGAATGTCACCCTTACAAAAGAGTTTCATTGCAGTCTAAAGCTCAGCACTGTTTTTTTTTTAGATAAAGATGCTAAAAATAATATATTTAATTGCTTAGAATGAGATTAACCACACCCTCTTCTAAATGTTCAATACTACTTGCACCCCGACAGACAATATAGTCAACGCTTTGAGTGAAAACACTACTAAAACAAAGCAAAATGTCAAACTATTGTTCAAACTACTCTAGTGGTTTCATTCAGTGTGCTTTTCTTGGCTGCTTTTACCATTCAAACCCAATGCAAGATATCATAGCGACTGGATGGGCAGACCGGCAGCACCGTGCTCTTCCATTGGCTAAACCCAAGGTTTGTTTATTTTACTCCTGTCTTATCAATTTGATTATACAGCACTTTGGACAACCTTGGATGTTCTAAATGTGCTTTATAAATACATTTGATCTTTGACCCACATGGGGTTCTGGCATGTTGTAGCCCAATTTAATTAAAAATGACCGTCTACAACCCCTGAACCCTCCATTAATGCGCCATCATATTGCTCACATGAATTGCTAAGTGCATTCATGTGTAAGCCGGAAACAGCCATTAGCAGGTCTATAAAATGGCATCATGGATTATAACCTATAGAACCTGTTTTTATTTCAAACTTATTTTCTCAACAGACTGGCCAACATAGCAAATAGCTAACAAGTTTTAATCTTAGGTTTTGACTTAAAAAATTTACTGAAGGATTTACTGTAAGACTACAAAAAAAATTATATTGTTATTGCTTTAAATGTGTGTGTTTCAGAAGATAAGGTGGGTTTTTCTACATTAGAAACTACACTTTTACAAATAACGGCAACACGAAGGCCACCCTGAAGAACCATTCAATAGATCCAATACAGAATATTTTTAGTAAATATTCTAATAAACAGACTTCTATCATTAAAGGGTTCTAGTATCAAATGGTAAAGAACCTTTGATGTGAAAAATGGTTCTTTAGGAAACGGAAACTCTCGTATAGGATTATTATTGATTATTGACTGGGATGTACAGTTCTAGGAAAGAACTTAAGAATTTTTTTAGGAAAAGGTTCTAGGCATTGGCCTTGAACATTAAGATGGCTGCAAATCTCATTACAGTATTCCTCCAACAACAGGCCACTAAAAATTGAAAACACATTCCCCAAAAGTAGAATTCAGTCACAAAAAGACGACATCCCCAAATGATTTGTTGAATGTAAATGTACTGTTTACTGCCGCAATAAACAATTTGAAAAGCAACGCAAAGCAAAGATCAGACGGGTCAGTATAAAACGTGGAACAAGGAAAGCATTGCTTACCTCCACTTTCCACTGGAAAGTTGCCAGAACTAGCATCAGTTAGCAGTTAGCCTAGCCGCCATGCTAGTCCTTGATGCACCAAAATACACAGACTTTCTGCTGTAAAATAAAAGCGGTTGTAGAGTTGATCTCATCTAAATGCAGCATATGATTCGCTTTACTAAGTATAATCACAATCTGTGATGTGTAATGAAGTTCTCTCACTTAAATGCCGCTGCAGTCAATCCTCTGTTTACATGTAAATTCTTCAATATAAAATTAGCAACACTGAAATGCTTAAATTTTAGACTTAACCTTCTTCAAATCCTTCAAAATCGGATCCACAAATCGACCTATGCTGCTTTGTCATTGCTAATGTAGAGCACATGTTTATCTCGGATGTTGCAGACGTTGTGTGGAGCTTAAATTCTACAGCGTAGAACTTGCGTTGCAGCATGACATCAGTAACTTCAACATCTTATCAATTTAATAGTTTATGCTCAACTACAGTATTGTCTCTACCAGTATAGAGCTACAAAGGCTCCAAGGAACAAATTAGATTCTTTTACTTCAGATCAATAAATTAAAGTAACACAGCAGCTAATAACATGCGACAGCTTATCTTTAATTTTTAAAACATAAATGAACATTTTCTGCGGCTTCATTTTTAAAGTGTGTACTCCTATGTGTGCTAACTGGGAAAACACATTAGCATATTCCAGTATTCAGAGGTGAAACACTTCCCTGGTTCAGGGCCTGGTGTTTTTGTGGGTGAATATTTTCACCTTTCCTCTCTCTTCTGTTTATTGCTGGTAGCACATTTTGTCAATGTTTCACAGCCTCACACCCTGCCCCCTCCTCCCGCTCCTGCTATATAAAATAGCGTTATTGGGGAAAATATTTATCCTGCATAAGTAAATGTAATTCACCTCCTCCACCACGTAGTTGTGTGTGTTTGCGTGTCTTATCTCACCCGACCTGCCTTAGTCCCGGAGGACAGGATGATATGAGCTGCTTTTGCTATCAGTGAATGCTCTCTCTCTCTCTC
>JBBIGC010000082.1:1050977-1066146 GCA_037576955.1 Lepidarchus adonis | reverse complement strand
TATATATATTGCTCTACTGTCTGTCTGCTTAAAATGGGCATAACAATAAATCAATCCGTATTGAAGTATCACCCAAATAAGACATGATCTCATGTATTGATTTGACACAAAATGTGATTTTTTCACAATTACTTCCCTTTCATTAAACTGTGGTCATTGTTTTTTGATGAGGAGTTGCTTTTGCCTTTGAACACATCACTATATTTAATGTTCAGATTATAATCTGTTTCATGTGAAAATACATGGCAATGTAGCCGACTCCAATATCAAATCAAATTCGTATCGAAAATGATGAATACTTGACTAAAAGAGTCGAATTTAATCATAAAGACACTTGTGATTTACACACTTAATGCTGATATGCATCAATATTGAAAATGTGTCTGATTTGGTGATTAAATGTCATAACTGCATGAATGAATGTTCAGTGTAAGTCAGAAATAAGTGTATTCGTTTAGAGGATAATGACATGGGGGGAAATATCTATACCATGGCTTCTATTGGTTTTGGATCTTGCATTAGTCTTCTACTGTAGCGTTGTCCTGAGTGCGTGATTGGGTCTATTTTCTCCTTTGATCTCAAATAGGGGATAGAGTAGAGAGAGAGGGAGCGAGAGAGAAAGCAATGGACAAAGACAGAGAGAGACAAACAGAGACAGAGTGCATCAATGGCAGTTTTATTGCTGGAATCTTCTGTGCACTTTGTAACCTGAGTGTTCTTACTGAGTTTTTTTACTGTCTGGATCTGAAAGGTGCAGCCTAGAAACGTCCAGCTGACTTTCAATCATGTTTCTTTCTGTCGAGCTTGTATTCCAGCATGTTTTTTATGCTCCCTGTAATTACAGCGCTGATGATTAATGTAGGCATGGAGAGAATGTAGGGCTAGCAACTTCCTGTTCAGACTTTTCTCTGGCCATCGCAGGTCTTTGAGGAGCATCTGCAAAAATAGACAATTTCTCTCAACATTTTCTCCATTAGCTGAAGAGCAGGAAACCACTGATTATACTGCGGTTAATGAAACCAGTGGTATGATATGAGGAAATATGTCAAGTTGAGCAGTAATTGGGCCTGACACAACCAGGCAGCAACATCTGTAGTGAAAGTTGGGCTACCAAAGGCCTTACAAAAGTTCTAAATAAATTTAACATAAGTAGGAAAGCCAAAATTGATCAAATGTTCAAGGAGCCTGAATGTGAATCATGTGCCTGACACAAAGCTTAATATTTTTAAACGTGTCTGCCAGAGATTCTTGCTTAGTCTAATAAAATATGCTGATTAAAAATATTAATATCAATATCCCAACCTTTATATTCTTGTATATTATATTATAATAATATTATAATTTATAAAATATCTATATAATAATTTAGTATTTATATATTTTTTCAAATAAATTTTATTTATTTTTTATGTTTAATTTAACAATGATATTGACATCACAGTGGTTAGTATAGGTTAGTGGGTAATGACCCTCCATGCATTTGGGTGGGGTATGATTTTTCACACTGTACTACACCAGAAAGTATTTGTGCGGTGTTCTTAACCCTTCATTTGGATACATTTGCTTTTTATGCAATGGTGGTGTTTCAGAATGTCCAGGACTACAATGGCATGTGCGTTGATTATTGGATTATTATCATATTTGGAAACTGCAGTTCAGTTCTGAATCCGTTTTTAGACATTTTTTGCTGTTAAGCAGTGCATGACATGGTACGTGTTTGATCATGTAAAAATCAATACCGAGAGGTTGGGGTATGTAAGCTGAGTTTCAATGTCAGTTTACAAACTTCCATTGATTCATTCTGCCAGACAGTAATGGCAGCCAACCTTGAGCTAGCTTGTCAGTTCTTTGACATGTAATGGTCTCTTCCTTCAGGGTATAATGGGTTACACATGTATTTAATTTTCCCTCGTACCAATAATGCTGTCAAACAGCAATGATATGTCTGGTGTCTGAAGAACATGGCCTTAGTTTTGTATTGGAGCTTCAAAGCTAAAAAGTGTTGCATGCCTAAACCATACACTTTTCTCCAACCGTGTTAGAGGTGTAATTTTAAATAGTCTGGTTTGATGTTGAATGTCATTTTATCTGAAAAAAAGACAAACGTATAAAAAAAGCCATGTTAAGATCACTGCTACACCTTCACCAGTGTATGGTAGTTCCTATAGCCGCGTATCTCCAGCCCAAACCTATAAAAGTGAACTGAATACACTAGACGTAATGTCATGTAGGGTTAAGGGGAATGTAATGTAATATGGGTTTAAATTCTGCCAATTTGTTTACGGTTCCTTCCTCATTTTTGGTTGCAATTATAAATTTTCATTTTGTTGCATCCCAACTGATAATGGACATGAGTATCAACTGATTTGCTGTTCAGTTTATGACCATTTCTGGATCAAATTGACATTTAAACAACATGATATTGCTTCAGCAATGGATCCCGGTAGTAGGCCCGATTTATGTATTCAACTCTGTGGGGGATATTTCCATTAATTTGTCAGCCTGATGCTTGGAAAGTGCTCAGTAAGTGAACATTTAGTGAAATGGTGCTGGAAGTTTAATCTAAATGAGTGAGATTGAGCGTTCTAAACGTTCTTCTATGATTAAGTTATTCACTATTCCATTTATTAAGCAATAAACACAGTAAACATTAAAACAACATATACCCGTATTATTATATTCAATTTGAGAGACTGGATTGCGTTGGTAGGCCAATAACATTCTCAGGAAACAGAGCTCGATTCATGCTAACAATTCCTGTGGTATTGTTTTGTACTGGTGTGAATAAAAGATAACTCATTTAAATCACCCATTTCATCCTATATTACTGGGGTAAGCTACTGGAGGGCTTTTTCCTCTACGGATTTTCCAATATTCATTCAGTTGTGGTGGGTGGGTCATTTCAAAAATTGGTGGAAATGCAATTTATCAATCTTTGATAAAAAAAGGAGGCGGGACAACATCATCCGTGACAAAACGTGATTGTGACATGTCCCCAGTGTGAATGAAGCCATATAAAGAAAAAGAGACACATTTAACCAGGTGTATACTATACATACTGATGTTTTAAAATATCCCAGAAATGAAATTTGATAACCATTTTCATGTTAACCAAGGATGCAACTGTTCACTCGTTCTCCATTAAATGTTAATAACGAAGTTCCTAAAAACAGAGATAAACAGTACCACCACCGCAGGATGCCTCCAATTTGTTTTGCCTTTCATGGCATCCAGAGAGAATACACTTTTGAGACCTTTTCACTTCTTCAAAGGCTTATATTCTAGTTGCTGTTATAGTGGTATTAATATGTAGAGTTTTCCCTGTGATGTCCATCTTAGTAAAATAGAAGAGCATGTTTGTTTATCATTTTTACTCAAAATACAAAAGTATTGCACAAAATAAGAGATATTTGACAATAACTTCAGTCAAACCCTGTTAGCTCACCCCGTTAGCTCGCCAAACCCGCCTCTCGCCATAAAAGGCTGCAGAACGGTTTTCCTCCCATGTTATTTACCTTGTTAAGCTGCCATCCTCACCCCTCTCCCTCACCACAATGGGCAACGTGTCTAGTGCATGCATTTCTCCATCTACAGCTTGTCAAACTTATGTCTGTGTTAGCGATGTAGCCTTCTTGCTACTGCTAATGCTAATTGATCTGTTTGGACAGCTCGCCATCCCCTGCCTCTCGTCACATTTCGGGCTCGGCCCAATGCGGTCGAGGTAACGGGGTTTGCCTGTATATTAGATCATAGATTGGAACTGTATAAGGTGTATTATAAACTGTCACACTGTAGCTTAATTTGCATATCTAGTTATATGTCGAGGGCTGAGGGCCAAAAGGGCGTAAGTGACATTTCACCAACTTTACAGGAGAGCCAAAACAAAAAATGACTTTAGTTACTTACTTTCTGTACTGATTTAACCTATTTAAAGCACAATTATTGATACAGATGGATGACATGGTACTTAATGAATAATTCATTTTATTTCACATTTAAGTGTTTTGGAAAATTCTTAGGTTTTAGCTGCAAAGAAAACTTTAAAAATATTGTATTTAAATGTCCCACTGTATAAATGTTTTTTGGTTGTTGGTATTATTTTACATTTATTTCTACAGTACAGATATCCCATATTTGTCCGAAAATTATTGTCATGTTAATTATTGACTGTCCGTCAGTCTGTCTAGTCGTCTGAAGTAACAGCTGTCTTTAGAAGTTAAGATTAAGATTAGATCAACGTAACTCTCGTCTTTTATTGCACATTTATTAGAATTTTTCTTTTTTTGATTGCTTTCTTGAGCAGGTCTTACATATTCAATAAGCATGTGTCTGGGAGAAATTGTATAATTGTGTCATTTCTCTCTAGAGGTTTAGCCTCTTTGAAAATGACTAACTCACAAATGAAGAATTGAGACATCACTGGGTGTATTTTTAGCTATGTGACTCAATAATTTTGATCGCTAATTAATTTCTTCTCCCCTCT
Source organism: Lepidarchus adonis (assembly GCA_037576955.1). NCBI lineage: Eukaryota > Metazoa > Chordata > Actinopteri > Characiformes > Lepidarchidae > Lepidarchus > Lepidarchus adonis. Next base: position 1,061,663 of record JBBIGC010000082.1, on the reverse strand, counting down.
TCTCCCCTCCCCCCTTTTCCCCCATCCAATCCCTCCGTTCCTGGAGCAGAAGAATACTCCGTGGAAGGTAAGCCTGTTGTTCTTTTTTCACTGCCTCAGGTTTAAGGCGGCTTGGTGTTCATGCTGGATGTTCATGCTAACGTTAGCTGATGAAATTCTGCTCCCTCGTCAGAGGGGCATTGTCAGCTTGGACTGCGGTTTGGTCGACTAACAGGGGCTTTTGATTTGCTGCCAGAAAAGCGATCAATTTCTCAAATCTTTATTCTTTGCATTCTTAAAGCAACCTTTCCTTTTCCTCATTAGTTGGTTTTATTTTGCTTTGCACTGAGAATGGCAGAGTGGAACATTGCACTTGTCCTTTACGCAAAAGCACTGAAGTTCTGACGGCTGAAGCGTAAACAGTATGGTCGGTGGTTATAAATGGACTCATTTGGCTTTTTATGATCCAGAAATGACCATTTCTTTGTGGAATTTTACAAATAATGCAAATTTTTGGAAACCCAGAACAGAAGGAAACACCCACAGATTAACACGATCAAACGAGGCCCTGCTAGTTAGTGCCTTTCCATTCATCGTAAGCATAATTAAGGATGTGTTTTTTCTGTAAAGCTAAGCTATGCTGTTTACTCCTCAGGCAGAACCCCAGGCTCAGTTGACCCGGGTTGTGTACTAGCTAGGAACATGACCCAGTATCCAACCTCACGTTATTTCACTGGGCCATTGCCTTAGGGTTCAACTCACCGAGTGCCAATGCCACATGCTTGTAGGAAACAGATGGAGAGTCCTACATTCAGCATCTTCTGAGATCCTTGCTTATTTACTGGCGACTCCCTGCTGGCTGGTGTTGACTGTGTAATTGATAGGCAGTGCACTCGGGCCTGACTCTCTCAGGCGTGTGCATTGGGATAAGCTGCAGGTATCTGCCTATTTCCGCCTATCGGGATTTTTGCTGATGAATTACCCCCTCTACCCAGAGTTAGGCCTCTGGAGAGGGTCGCTATGGTAACGCCACCGGCGAGAAACCTCGCGTCGGGGTTTGAGCAGTTGCTGTCGGCTGAGCTCGAAGCTTGATACCGCTTGATAGAGTAGAGAGGGGAGGAGGGCAGTTGGTGTTTTTCTGGACGAAAGCAATTCGTAATTTGGCAAAAGTTCTTTCCTACCCGGGATTCTCCTCAGAATACTGACATTCTGACATTCCCTGCGTTGGAATGCGGTCCTGTTCTCAGCCCGAAAGTTCACGCTAGACCTTGATGTAAAAATATGATTGTAGCCGACACGGCGGGTGGCAGGTGGATGCATCTCTACTGCCACGAATTCCCCTGCGGCGCCGCATGCTCCTCCCGCACTGCACCCGTATTGGCGTATTTTGGACACTATGGAGTCTGCCGGTGACCCGGAATGTGATGGAGTGTCCTGATCGGTTTCACTTGGCTGCCCAGGAGAGCGAGAAGGAGGACGTCTCCCGCTGGGAGAGCTGCACAATCGACATCAGAGCCGAGGCGGCTACACCCCGAGAGCTTCCCGTATTTACATTTCACAAGGAAGAGGGGTGAGGCGAGGCCATGCGTTCAACTCAGGCTGATGCAATGCTTATAGAGGCAACTTGTTGAACATGTGGCAGTGCAGGACATTTTATTTTACCCATTTTTACTTCACTTTTGACTCTATGTTGGGTTTATCTAAGTAGACAATATCTGCACCAACTCGTTTGGGTTATATATTGAAAAATCTGTGTGTTGTATGTGATTCAACACACTACCAGCTAGAGACTTGCATGGCAACATTAGCAATATTAGTGTCCACATTGACTTTTGCACATTTATTCAGAATCTTAATGAAATATTAGAAGATAAAACAGTTTTATTCAATATTCTTTCCAAGCTGCACAGTAACTGATAAATAAATGAAGGCTACAATGAGTTTTTGCAATCGCAATTAGTTCTAATTTGTTATTGCAATTAAGCCCATCCTTTAGTGGAGCTAAATGAACTAAACTTTGTTATACTCTTTCATGCTTGTTGTCTTGAGCTTCTCGGTTCCGTTCTTTACCCCAGTGTGTTAGCAGAGTCATATTAGCAGAGAATTTGCATACTCATCTCCAACAGGCCACTCCCAAGACAAATGGAGTGTCCTTGCCTAATAGATCTTCTCACTGTGGAAGGTCATTTGGGGCGTCAATTTAATCACTTAATTAAGTTACTACAGAGCAGCTCCCATGGACACGTTCTCGGGCTAGCCATACTTAAGATGGGTACTTAATTGCTGATCAGCCTTGGTTCTGTCCCTAGCAACCAGTGCCCTATTTTTAGGGTTTTTTCTCTAATTAGGGGCGATGACCGGGTGTTAAAAAGGTTGCGTGAGATTGATGAGAGCGAGGTACCTTAAAACCCAGAGGAGAGGAGTGCCGTCATATGACACTGAGCTCTGCGCTAGCTCCAAGAGAAAGCTCCGGAAATGGATGAGCCAGAGCCTCGACTCGACCCCATTTCACTACTGAAATGTGCCGTGCTTGCAGTGCAACCAGAGACTCACTCTTTCCGCAGACCGCAGTATGGCTGCAGCTTTATTGTTGATACAAAGCAAGAGAGTTATTAGTTATAGAACTAAATGATGAAGTTTTATAACGGTGTAGTAGGGCTGCACAATATATTTATTAATGGTTGTCATGGTCCTGAAGTTGGAATACAGATACCCATCTAACAGACTGCTGTTTTACTGTGTCCGTTCACAAATCTAAAACGAATGCAGGCCAATACTGGTTTACATTATACACCATGGGAGCCCAATACGACTATCACGATCGCAAAGGTATGTGAGTCGATCGTGAAGCCCTGCCTTTCAAATTAAACTGTAACGCACATGTGAGACCACGCAACGAGTGAGCCACCGAATACACTACAGTACAGGAAGTGTGGGTAGATCACATGTCATTTAAAAAAGAGTGTTTCATCCGTCCTCGCTGTGGCATTTGGGATTTGATTGACATATAGTACAGTCTGACATCTTGTCTTTTGTAACAAGCATCACTGCACATGCTCGGTCACCACGCGAGCAACTGCCAAGTCGCCTAGTTAGCGGCTTCCAGTTTATTTACTTCTAAAAAAAAAGGGGTGTAAAAATGAGTGGGGCAGCTGGACCAAGTGAGAAACAAAAACCAGGCTTTTCATTAAAAAGCACAACACTGACTACCCACCAAAAAACTAAGGTTAGGGTAATAAATTAGGTAATACATTTTAAACAATAATTATATATATATATAAGCATTTGTAGCATTTTTATTATTAGTAGCTCATTTTGACTTGGTCATTTTAAAAGTAGCTCACAAGCCAAAAAGTGTAGGCACCCTTGGTATACACCAATCATCCATAATGTTAAAACTGTCTTACTATTATTGTAACAGCTCTGACCTGTCCAGGCTTCACTTTTGAAGTCATTCTGTGAATCTTTTAACGTTTTGTCATATTCCTCAAATCATTGGAGTTGTGTGGCAGAATGCGTTGTCCTGCTGAAAGAGGCTACTACCGTTATTGAACACCACTGTCCAGAAGGGATGAACTTGATCTGGAGCAATGTTTAGGTAGATGGTACATTTCAAAGAAATACATATATATAAATGATGCCAGAGCTCAAGACTTCCAAGAACATCACACCATGTCTGGTTTCTTACCTTCTACCCATAGTGCACACTGGTGACATTTCTCCACATGATGAATTCATCACAGCAGATCTTCTTCCTTCTCCAGTTCTGATGCCGTCTGCACCTTCGTAGGCACTTTTTTCGAGGTGGTCAGGGGTCACCATGGGCTTTCTGACCATACTGCTGTGCCTTTCTATTATAGCTCGCATAAGTCATCTATTGGATCAGACCCCTTTGCTTCCCAGGCACATCACTGAGCCTTGGACGCCCATGACCCTGTTGCTCCCTCATAGATTATCCTTCCTTGGAGGCACCAACCAACATCCAACAAAGCCTCAACCCAGTCACAATTGGGCCCTTGTCAAAGTCACTCCCCTGCTTCCAACACATGAATTTCAAGAACTGACAGTTCACATGCTGCCTAATATTTCTATCCTTTCGAAAGGTGAGATTCTAATGAGATATTTAATGTTAGTAACTTTCCGTCAGCCGTTTAAATATTGTGAATGATGGGTTGTACAGTCTGAAACATTTACGCTATATTTCTGGCAGTAAGTATGAAATAAAACAGAATAAATATTACTGTATGTGCAGTATGGAGTTATCGAATTTGGTCCGTATCATGCAAACCTATTAGGAGTTATCAGATGGGGTGTATGTTAATGTTTCAGTCTGCCAACGAAAGAGTGGAATCTATATCTTTGTCTGCAGTCGAGACCTGATCTATCTGATCAGATCTGTTCATATTTCCCTTCTGGAACATTTAGGATTAAACCTGATCAGACGCTTGGAAAATCTAGGGTTTTTTTCTGCCCTCTGCCTCTTACACATGAAATGGGAGTTTGATGTGCCGTGTAGATATGGGATTAAAGCTTTGATTGGAACTGTATTTATTGGAGATTACTCCGGATGATCTAAACCAGATTATGGATTTTCTTCTTAGTGTTCCCGAAAGAGGCCAGATGACACTGAGATATTTCCTGGATGTTTTTTTACAGAATAAGAAAATACAAATAAATAAATAAAGTTAAAGTAAGACAGCAATATCAAATAAATATTAAGCTTTTTAAAATCCTCCTTTTGCTTCTGTAGACAAACCACCTAAATTAGATTTGTCCCTTTTAAATCATTACTCCAATTTCTTCTGTAATAAAACATTATTTCTGTTTTTGTTATGATGCGTATGGGTACTTGGTATGCAAATACTATGTAAATGGACATTTTCACACAACTACAAACACTCTGCGTTGAAGGTTATTAAAAAAAGCAGAAAAAATGTAGCTTGTAGCTTTAATTAGTTTCAAATAAATTAATGTATTTGGTCTGAGCTGTTAATGCATAGCTGGTGGCGTGTTCTGTATTAAAGGGTGGAACTCTCAAGTAAGGGATGCAGGAAATATAAGGAGAAAAGGTGAGATCGGGTGGAGTATTTGCATCTTAATATTTATTTAAAATATGAGTAATACATAGTAATTATTGTCATGTCATTGAATAACTGAATAAAGCCTGCAGTTTATAATGTGAAAGATTTAGAGCATTTTTACCAATGGCTTTTTACTAAATGACTTCCCAAATGCAAACAAATTAAAGGAAAAAGGTGAATAAGTGTGTTTAAAACAGTACAAATGCTTCCAGACAGGTATACAGTCCTTAACCTTCTCTGAGGTGCGTAAAAAGATGTTGAGTTGGCCAAGATAACCTGATTTTGCATGAAGCTGATCTAAATGACCTTTACTAGGTTCATTATTCAGTCACACAGACTCCACAGCTTCCTGGTGTTGTATTAGGTATCGTTACTAAAGGTTGATGTTGTGAGTGTCAATGTTCTTCAAGGAGAAGTCAGATCACCAAACTAATTTTCAAAGAAAAAGAGAAGTTACTAAGTGCAAGGAAAAGTTTGTTGAAGAGGGATTCTTCTGTTGGGGGATCACCAAAAGAGAAGGTTAGGAAGAACTGTGGAGTTTCAATTTTTATTGAAGATCTCTGAGCACAATAACTCATGGTCATCAGGTTTTTTTTTATACTATTTAGATAGTATAGCAACCAGGTCAGTAGCTGTTAATGTCATGTGTGTTACAGTAGGTGCCCCAGAGTCTGAGTGGTTCAAATATTTTGAGAGCAAATCGGACGATGACATTTTGTTTAAGACCTTGAGCTCCTGATGGTTTGGACAATGAGAATACAGCTCACCGTGTGTGTTTGCCTTTACCGAGAGTCCTCGAAAAGTCCGGTTATGATGCTGCCCCAAATGGTATAAAAAACAAATGTGAAAGTTCCTTTAATAAAATGCTTTAAAAATGCAATTCAGAGCCTCAGGTGGATGAATGTCTCCCTCTGGTGGACTGAAAGAGGAAGGGCCCCAGGGTAAAACACAGTAGACGCTTATGTAAGGGGTTTCCATTTGCGTTAAAATTCAAATTACGACACACGTTGAGGAATGGAACCCTGTCGAGGACCCTCTGTAGTCGGGTCAAAGGGCCTTAGACCCTAGATTCACCAAGGTCTATGGGAAAGACGTCAGTAAATGATGCTCAAATTGCTTGTGTATTAATGTTTGTGTATTAGTCTGATTACCGTATATCTTCCAATAGTAGCCCCAGCGTTTATTAAAAAGGTTATTCTGATGGCCTGGCGTTGAAAAGAGACCGGCTTTTGCTGGAGACCGGCTATTATTGTCCTGGTGGTGGATGGTGATGCGTATTTACGGCCTCAAAATGTATGTAACAACACTGGATGAACATTTCAGGATTTAATGGTGGTATGAAAGTTTGATTCGCGTACAGAAAGTACAGTGGGTCAATGGAGATCAGCGTTTACTACAGACCGGTTACTATTGAGACCGATGTCTATTTGTCGCGACATTTATTGGAAACGGGCGTAAATAAGAGACTAGAAGATATACGGTATATGAGAAAAGTGAAAGAAAGATTAGTGTTCCTAAGGGAGTGTTAATTATCAGTGCAGGATGTGATTGGACAAGTGTCACAAAACCACAGTCACTGATCCACATAGATGAGGAGTAGTGTTGTCAATATTTTTGCAATATCGATTGATAATGTTTAACACTAGTTTCCTGCAATATCATTACTGTTAACATCAAATGTGCTGCTCTGCTGTTAATTTTGATGATGCACATCATTTTCAGTTCTGTATGTACCTTTTTTGCGAGATGACCTCACCAGTAGAGCAGTTTTTTGCGCTAAAATGTAGCGCTAAAGCTGTACGCTGACCTGCATGGTGATTGCTCCTGTTTTCATTAGCACTGAGACATTCAACAAGGTGTTTCATTAAATTCTCTTTCTGATAAATGGTTGCTACTGGTCCTGCCCTTTATTTGGACTAAGGGCTAAGCTAACGTAAATGGCTAATACCATAGAGCAACTAACAATGTGTTAATAGCTAATAACCTACATATTTGCTCAGACAACTTGAAAAAAAATAAAAAAACGAAATTGGTTATTAATAAGGTTGCTGGCTCTCATGCTGCTCTGTCTGCATCGCCTGTGTAAGCATGAGCCCCACTTTAGATTGGATTGGCCTTCGCTTGACCTCTGAAAGTGGCATTATAAAAAGGTTTCTGAACAACCGCACCACCTCACTCGGATTTTTTTTCATTTTCGGATCATCATGCTTTATTCTTCTGCTTACAGATAAACAGAAGGAACACTCTGTTTGTGTAATTGACTTTGAAATGCCACAGTCTGGGTTTTTGAACAAGAACAATGATGACTGTTGATGAAATTTTTCAAAGAAAATAAATGTAAGTAACCTGACAATACAAATATGGGGGAAAAGTGATATCGTCAGATGAGTCATATTCATCATATTCTCCACAAGTGGGCAAATGCAGTTACAGCAACAGAGCAGTGTAGGCCAGCGGCTCTGTTAGGAGTTATAGGGAGGAAGCAGAGCTTGACTGATTATCCCATAATGAAAAACATAATGGGATAGAAAAATTCAATTTTGGGCAATGGAAGGCCATAACATTTGTGAATTTTCATTGGGATGCACCTGACATTTTATTGTCTTAAAATCTGATTAAGCCAAAAGAATCTCTTTTAAGTCTTTGGGTTACATTATATAACATTCTGATAATTGAAGACATCTTCAGAGTAATAATTTATATTACTAATATAAATAATTAGTAATAATTGTCTATTACTTGTGGTAAAACATTATTTTAATCTTTGTACTTTAAGTTTTGTTTGCTGGCTCTCTGCAATTGATCAAAATCTCTTTTAATTTTGGTTTATTTGATACACTATATTGCCTAAAGCATTTACACATCTGCATTTGCGCACATATGAAATTAAATTACGTTCCATTCTTAATTTATAGCATTTAATATGATGTTGGTCCACCATATCATATCATATTATAACAGATTCAACTCTTCTAGGCAAACTTTCCACAAGGTTTAGGAGTGTGTTTATGGTAATACGACCAGTCAAGTTGTTCCACAACAACCTTGCTCATCCATGTCTTTACAGAACCTATTTTGTGCAATGTTGGAACAGGAAGGGACCATCTCCAAACTTTTCTACAAAATTGTAAGCAGGAAATTGTCTAAAATCTGTTGTAGAGTAGAGTTCCTTTCACTCCCCACACCATAATCCCCCCTCCACCAAACTTTAAACTTGGCACAATGCACTCAGACAAGTACCGTTCTCCTGACAGCCACCAAACCCAGACTTGTCCATCAGATTGCCAGATGGAGATGCATTTTTCACGCATCTCCACTGCTCTAGAATCCAGCGGCAGCGCTTTACACCACTGCATCCCACGCTTTGCATTGCACTTGGTGATGTATGGCTTAGATGCAGCTGCTCGGCCATGGAAACCCATTCCATGAAGCTCTTTATACACTGTTCTTGAGCTGATCTGAAGGCCACGTGAAGTGTTAAGGTCTGTACCAATTGACACTGCAGAAAGTTGGCGACCTCTGCTCACTATGTGCCTCAGCATCCGCTGACCTCACTCTGTCATTTTACGATACAGAACACTTCATGGCTGAGTTGCTGTCGATCCCAATGAGAGCGACCCATTCTTTGTAGAAGCAGTCTGCCGGCCTAGGTGCTTGAAGTTCTACACCTGTGGCCATGGAAGTGATTGGAACACCTGGATTGAATTATTCCGATGGGTTGAGTGCTTTCGTGTATGTATGTATGTATACAGTTTATACATAAATATTACACTGTATATAATGTATAGAGTGGCCACTGTTGTAGAAATCTAGTAATATAGTTAGTACTGGAGAAGTGCTATCTACCTAGAGTAATACTAGTACGACTGAGGTTTGGGGCAGTTTTAAAGGAATGTAAACGTGATATAATAGTTTTTATTTTTGCGAAAAGCTCAAAGCTGTATGAAAATGAATTTAGGGGATCCTTGCGTTACTACGCACTCGACTTATGAAAATTAATCGTTACGACGCCTTTTTTTGTTTTTTTCCAAGCCATTTGCTCTCCATGTGTTTATTTTAATATGCTTATATATTTACAGTCATATATGGTAGTAAAATGCAGTTAATGCTAAATGCTAAACGGTAATATGGGACTATGAGAGAGACTCTGAGCTGAGCTGCATGCAGTTTGTTCTTGCCATTAGCGACGAGCGCAGAGAGAGAGAGAGAGAGAGAGAGAGAGAGAGAGAGAGAGAGAGAAAGGGAGGAAAACATGAGGAGCCAAGTTGCATTGAAAACATGAGTGTCACTTAAAGGGCAATTCCCCCAATGTTTCAACACTCAAGAAGTGGGGGCAAATGGAACCAGACATCTGGTTCCTGCAAAAGCTCCTCACAGACAGAAGATTGTGATGAAGATGCTGCAGACATTCTACCAGAGTCTGGAGAAGCTTTTGGCCCTAAAACCCCTTTCGTGGTGGAGGGGCACATGCAGGCCTGTAAAAGTTCAGATTCCCTAGTTTTACCATGATCGTCCTTCTGTAGAAATACATGGAAGATGCGTGGAGCTTCAGAGGGGGTGGAGGGTTAATTCAGTATATTTGTGTTGGAGTCGTCTGGTTCCATTCACCTCCACTGTAAAGAAATCCCAGTCTGAACTAGTTAAGAACATATAGAAACAGAGAGAGAGAGAGAGAAAAGAGAGAGAGAGATGAACTATGCAGGAATGTGCTGGACATTAATAGAGCGGTCGAGGGGGGTGGGGGGTGGGGGTTCTACACTAATGTGTCCCATATGGCAGAGTGTGTGCTGCATGACTGGCTAGCACATGTACATTCAGGCTTAAAGTGACATGACAGCTGTGGGTGACCCACCCATTGCCCACTACTACAATGGGGTTGGTGGACTTTCCCAGAAGCGTCCTGTCACACCGATGTGATCTGGAACGTTAAACACTGAACATTCTACTGCGTTCTATCACTCCACACAAGTGTAGAATTGAGTGTGAGTTGAGTGTTCCAGTGGAACCACCATGTTTACTCTCAGAGTTATATTTTCACTGTTTTACCACTCCAGACTGTGCACGAATAAACTATAATTAAAGATTATTAGGATAAAAACTTAACACTAAGCTAAAACTTAAACTAGTTTATCACACACAAGTAGAAAAAGCAGATAAATAAGAGATTAAGCAGCTGTAATGCAAGCAGTTTAGAAAAAACGGTCCAGAAGAACCAGAGGTGCAAACATCAGGAGAAGTGATTACACTTTGCAAACACTTCACCAACCCCAGAGGAGGTTGTGGTGATGGTGTTTGTTGACCAGGACCTTAGAGATTGGGTTGTGGTGATGGTGTTTTGACCCAGGCCTTGGAGATAGGGTTGTGGTGATGGTGTTTGTTGACCGGGGTCTTGGAGATTGGGTTGTGGTGATGGTGTTTGTTGACCGGGACCTTAGAAATTGGGTTGTGGTGATGGTATTTGTTGACCGGGACCTTAGAGATTGGGTTGTGGTGATGGTGTTTTGACCCAGGCCTTGGAGATAGGGTTGTGGTGATGGTGTTTTGACCCAGGCCTTGGAGATTGGGTTGTGGTGATGGTGTTTGTTGACCGGGGCCTTGGAGATAGGGTTGTGGTGATGGTGTTTGT
>JBBIGC010000082.1:974480-990004 GCA_037576955.1 Lepidarchus adonis | reverse complement strand
GTGTGTGTGTGTGTGTGTGTGTGTGTGTGTGTGTGTGTGTGTGTGTGTGTGTGTGTGTGTGTGTGTGTGTTGTAATCACTCGTTTCTGATCCTGAAACAGCCGTGTTAAGCAGGTTTGGTGTGGTAAAATGTAATAAATGTTTGACATGTTTAAACAAATCTTTTTCTGAAATAAATCTTTTATTTGCATCAGTAAAGCTGAATTAGCTCCTGCAGAGCTTCACACTGTGATCAGGGCAGGAACTGTCTTCCTTTCCACACACCTGTTCACTAGTACAGAATTAGTCTGAGTCCTCAGCGATGATCACTCCTGAGTGTGTGTTTTTTCCTCTGATGTGACACTGTTTCGCCTGTTTGTTGGTGTTTAATATGACACAGCAGTAAATACTGAGTTTCTAAATCTCTCATAAATACCTTAAACTCTCCAGCTCATAAATAAACCACGATATAAAAACACATGGTAACTAAAGCTTTGTTAACTCTCTAACCCACAAAACGATTTAACGGGAGAAAATGCAGCCTAACGCTGATTTTAAACCTGCTAAGCTTATGTCTGTGCCCTTTTTCTAATATGTGACCTCTAACCGTTTAACCTTGGAGCCTTTGAGAGTGTAACCTGCTGAATTTTTGTTTTTTTTTCCCAAATTCTCCAAAGGGAACTTTGATAATGAGCGCCTGGCTATTGCCAGACAAAGAATCCCATACAGACTTGGTCGGGTAGTAGACGATTGGCTACTCGACAAAGGTAATAAACACCACTAATCGCACCTAACCAGCTAACCGCCTAACTGACTTAACCTCATCTCTGGAGGAGGGGCAGGCCCAGCCAAGCTTTCTGGACTCTCTAGACTGCTTCATTGAATGTATCGTCCTATAAACTAATGTATGTCCACCATGTAAAACAGCGAAAACGAAATGACGGCGTCTAAGAAAACAATGGAGTTTAAATTTGGAATAGCAGTCACCTCACAGTTCGGTGAGCATGAACATCCAGCTCACCATTCGGTTCTATGCAGCTCGATTAAAGACTTTTCTGCACACGCTGTTATGGGCCTGCACCTCTTCAGAGTATTAACCCTACCGATAACCCCGACATAACCTTCCCCTAACCTCCCCGCAACGCCCAGCTCACAACCTCCACCATTTGCCTACACTTCCCGCACATTCCAGTGCTTTTGTGGATGTTCCTCCTCACTCGTTTTAACTGTAGATGCTAATGCTGATTCACAACAGTCGGAGCGACTCCAACCACCGCGCTCCTTAAGCACGAGCATCTTTAAAAGTTAAAGGGACTGAATTACCAGTGGTTCGTCCATTTCCGTGAACGAGCATTCAAATTGACTCCAACTTTAACCCTTTGAGTGCCACTCACCCCACCCTTCCACCCTGCGTCTGTCTTGTCCGTGATGCTCTAGGTGGTTAATTTCTTCAGAAAGTCAGATCTGTTTTTTTTTTCTTGTTTGTGTGGTCCTCCTGCCACGATTCCCTTCTCTTTCTCTTTATTGCTGATGTAGATACTACAGCTACAACAGCCTCAGTTTCGATGAGGAGAGCTTGGACGTTTTACTGTCAGTCCATCTGTCTGTTTTACCGCCATTTTGCTAGGAATTGGAGTGTTTTAATTTCGTCATTATGTTTATCCTGGACTGTTTAACTATACAGGTTGATTTTATTCTACAATTTGCAAAGAAATAATGAGCAAGAGGGATTTTTTATTTCAAATTATACATATGTTTGATGCAGTGTAGGAACTCAGGAGTGAAGTAAAAAAAAAATCATACTAGAATACGGAGGGGGAAGGAGACAGAGAGCGAGAAAGGGAGGGGACTCTTATTTTTCTTTTAACTCAAAGGGTTAAAGCCGTAATCAGTGACAGCTAGAGAGAGTTAGATAAAGAGAGTGAGAGAGAGAATTTAACCACCTAAAACCAAATGAAACCCAACCTTACTCTAAACACTGAGGGCTGCTGTTCATTCCCCCCATCGGTGAAGGGTTAACCCGAATGATTTTTTGCTTTGATTGGCCGTGCCAACGGAAGAGCTCTCAGTTATAAACCTGTTTCTAAACTCACATAACCGTTTGAACCATTTGGATAAACTTCCCATATCCCATCTTCCTCTGAACCAACCCAAAGTTCAGATTAGTGACCAAAACGTCCCTAAACTGTCCCTAAACAGATCGCCAATAAACAGATTTAAACAGATTTAAACATGTAACTAGTTGGTACCGCCCACCATCCCTTGTCCCCGCCCCCTTTTTTTACCCCCACAGCAAACTCAGAGGGTTAAAACCTGACAAATAATCTGATGTCTAATAACGTTGCATTGGACGACTAAATGTTCAAGTTTTTGGAGGCAAGAATAAGGTCCCTTTAACATTTACTGTTACACTTGAAGATGTACAACAGTAATACAATAATGATGTTGCTGTACTGTGTTTTCACTGTGGTTGTGTATTGTGTGTCCTTACATGGGCATTGTGAAAGACTTGACTCTAAATGTGTGTGTATGAATGCAGCCTATACCATTTAGCAGTGCTGAGAGCTATTATTCTCCGTTTCTCACTGTGTAATGTCTATAATGGTCCAGACTGCATACCGACTGTGCGCGTTGGGTCTCCCACACAGCAGTAGGGTCTCTAAACACACGCCATTTTAATTGCATTCGCCACCTCTGCTGTCAGAGGGCATTGTGGGCATATTTATTTGGGTTTTGAGGGCATCGCTGAGAAACCGCACACTGAAACTAAGAGAACAGGTTTGATTTATTTCTCTTCGTTCTGGCTCTACCTCAACGCACCGCTCTTCATCCTTGTTTTCCTTCACTATTCTTCTTCATTTCTTAGCATCTTGCCTTCTTCTGCCCCATTCTCACCCCAGGTACCCTTCTCCATCTACCCCCTCACTTCCTCACTCCCAAAAACCCAAGATGGCCGCCGGACGGAGGGGGAAAATAAGTTCGATTCCAGACAAAACCCACTTACTCGGTTTCTTCTCTCATCCCCACTGTCCGCCCATCGCCCTTAATCCTGTTAGCCCCCTCCCCTTTTAACTCTCTCTTTTATTCGCCTCTCTCTTTCTCCCCATTTTTTCACCACGCCCGGTTACAGCACTTCTGCCTTCTACCATCTAATCTCACTGATGTGGGGGGAGAGAGAGAGAACAGCAGTTGAAAGAAAAGGACAGCCCGCCTAATCTCACTCCCAGCGAGAGAGAGAGAAAGAAAGCAGCATGAGAGATTACAAATAAGCGCACAGAATCAATTTCTCTTCTTCTGCTTCATCCCAGTAAACATGACGCCTGTAGCCGGTGAGAAATGTTTGTTCTGGGCCTCTGCGGACAGACCGCCAGCGAACAGCGGCTTCTTCTGGAGCGTTTTACCCAGCACTCCATCTCCCCTTCATTACGTCCGCCCGTCTGTGACCATGGGTAGAAAGTAAATGATACTTAAACCAACGTCCTCCTTGAAGATCTAATAATTCTTCGTGCTTCAGACCATTTTGCTGTTAAAAATCTAGAAGAACCTCCAGAAGAACCCATTGAGCACCCATAGAAACACAGCAGGCTTGTCTGGTTTCACGCAAAACAGCAGACCTCCACCCATCCATATCTCACATACACTCAAAGTCGACTTCTACCAGAAATGAAAAGCTAAAGACTTGACCTGAAAAGTAGACATTTTTCCAGCATATTTTGTTGGTAGCGTCTTCTGCAATCAGTGCATTCAATCCTGTGAACAATTGTTAAAAAGGTGAAAATAAATCAACGAATCAAATGAAGAAATGTGTCTAGAGTTGTGGATTTCATAACGATTAAGAAAGCTGGACAATAATGATGAAATTAACAGAACTTTACATCACACACTGCCCTACCCAGCTCTGGCCATCGTGGTTCATTAAGAACTGCTGTCCATCTTGTCTCCCACAGTCAGATCCCCCATCACTGGAGCCTCCTGCTCACCTCCACCAGACTAGTTTAACTACCATGGACCATCTCCCTGTACTTTATGCTTCAAATGCATTCACTGGATCTGCTACTTCAAGTTACAGGCTTCCACCTCCTCACCTTTAATTGATATTGTCTGTCGACCCTTGGTTGCTCCCAAGGTTTCTTCCTCCAGGAGTTTTTCCTCACCAATGCCTCACTTTGGCTTGCTCATTAGAGGTTCGGACCTGGATTCTGTAAAGCAGCTTAGAAATATATATATTTTAAAACGCTATAGTAATACGATTTAAATAAAGCATAAATTATGAATAAAATAATATATTTATTCATTTTAAAATAATAAAATATGGATATTTAATATAACAGCAAATAGATTGTATATACACTAATTGTAGCCAAAGTAACCAAGGCCAGTGTAAGTGTGGAGTAAATATAATTGTTGGCATCATATAGTATACAGTGGTATGTTAAAAACACGATTTACATTATTGCACATTATAATTACAGGAAAAAAAACTGTAATGAGTGTATTAATTATAATTAATATTAGTGTTTTTCTCAAATTGCTACTTGAGTGATACTTGAAAACAGATAACAAAAGCTTTTGACATTTAGTTTTAAATATAAGACTGGATTGTGTAAGATATGAATATATGCATATAAAACCAAAACTAGTTAAATGTCTGACTTTTGTGCATTAGTGTAAATACAGTGTGAATTATGGTGTTAGCATACACAGAAGCAGGCTACGGCTAAAGGAGAGACTTCAGATTTTAATGACTGTCTCAGACTCTAGCAGTGTTAGCCGCTAACGAACAAGCTCTCCCACTCGATACTGAGCTATCACTTCAAGCCACAACTTATCAACTCCCACACCAGCAAATGACTGACCTCTATCTGACCACTGCCAGCGTTTACACCTGCTCTCACTGTGTGGTGTCGGACACAGGCACTGCACCTGTGTGAGGAGAGCGTTTCTGACATCGCTGAGGAAGTGCAGGGTGGGGAATTTAGGGCGGCTGGCTGAGCTCATTTTTATGCATGGCTTAGTAGCTCTTTATGCTGTTTGGTAGGATTATAGCTCTTAAGGCTAGTTGGTATAATAGTAGCTTTGAAGGCTAGTTCATATAATAGTAGCTTTTAAGGCTAGTTGGTAGGATAGTAGCTTTTAAGGTTCATAAAGCAAGTTGGTTGAATAGTAGCTCTTAAGGCCAGTTGGTAAGATAATAGTTCTTAGGGCTAGTTGGTAAGATAGTAGCTCCTAAGGCTAGATAGTAGGGTATTAGCTTTTAAGTCTAGTTGGTAGAATAGTAGCTCTTAAGGCTGTTTGTTATGAAAGTAGTTCCTAAGGCTAGTTGGTAGGAAAGTAGCTCATAAAGCTAGTTGGAAGGATAGTAGCTCTTAAGTCTAGTTGGAAGAATAGTTGCTGTTAAGACTGTTTATGAAAGACGCCCCTAAGGCAAGTTGAAAGGATAGTAGCTCTTAAGTCTAGTTGGTAGGATAGTAGCTCTTAAGGCTAGTTGGAAGGATAGTAACTCTTAAAACTGGTTATGAAAGTAGGCCCTAAAGCTAGTTGAAAGGATAGTAGCTCGTAAGGCTAGTTCGTAAGATAGTAGTTCTTTAGGCTAGCCTTAGGATAATAGTTCTTAAGGCTAGTTGGTAAGATAGTAGCTTTTAAGGCAAGTTGGTAGGATGGTAGTTCTTAATTTTAGTTGGTAGGATAATAGCTCTTAAGGCTAGTTCGTAAGATAGTAGCTCTTAAGGCTAATTGGTAAGATAGTAGCTCTTAAGGCTAGTTCGTAAGATAGTAGCTCTTAAGGCTGGTTCGTAAGATAATAGCTCTTAAGGCTAATTGGTAAGATAGTAGCTCTTAAGGCTACTTGGTAAGATAGTAGCTCTTTAGACTAATTGGTAAGATAGTAGCTCTTTAGACTAATTGGTAAGATAATATCTCTTAAGGCTAATTGGTAAGATAGTAGCTCTTAAGGCTATTTGGTAAGATAGTAGCTCTTTAGATTAATTGGTAAGATAATAGCTCTTAAGGCTAATTTGTAAGATGGTAGCTCTTAAGGCTATTTGGTAAGATAGGAGCTCTTTAGACTAATTGGTAAGATAGTAGCTCTTAAGGCTAATTGGTAAGATAGTAGCTCGTAAAGCTATTTGGTAAGATAGTAGCTCTTTAGCCTAATTGGTAAGATAGTAGCTCTTAAGGCTTGTTGGTAAGATAGTAGCTCTTAAGGCTTGTTGTAAAGATAGTATCTCTTTAGCCTAATTGGTAAGATAGTAGCTCTTAAGGCTTGTTGGTAAGATAGTAGCTCTTAAGTCTTGTTGTAAAGATAGTAGCTCTTAAGGCTTGTTGGTAAGATAGTATCTCTTAAAGGCTTGTTGGTAAGACAGTAACTCTTAAGGCTAATTGGTAAGATAGTAGCTTGTATGGCTAATTGGTAAGATAGCAGCTCTTAAGGCAAGTTAGCAGATTCGCTCATGTGATGTTATTGGAAGGAAGGGGTCTACAAGCTGTTATAAGTCGTTCTTTGTGTTTTCTTTCCTCAGCTTCAAGCCTCATCCCACAATGGATTTTCCTCTTGCTTTAGTCCATTGACTACTATTGATTGACACTGTGGTGAAATCTCCTACTTGCTGTTAGAAAAGCAGTGAGATGGAGAAAGTTGAGTGGTTAATTAGTACTGCATGCTTTGTGCTGAGGAGATAAATGCCACCCACTACATCTCCGACCACAGCAGCTTAGCTCAGCCAATAGGAAGAGGAGAGGGATACTTTAGACACAATGTGGGAGTGGACCATTTTACTCCACCTACTGTTCTGTCTCTCTTTCTTTCCCTCTGTCTACCGGGAGTGTTCTGTTTAGATTTACATTCCCCGCATTCGTATCGAAGACCTGACGTTAAACCTGGTGGGTTATTTCAGGTATTAACATATGCACTTTTAGAGAATGAGCTTCAATCATTAAATTGTCTTATAGCAAAATAAAAGTAAGAATTTACATTTCGCAATCATTTCTCCACCATTTACCCAGCAAAACCTGACGCACACTGTTACGGCCTAAAATAGAGCTTCAGTCTGTTCTGCGCCGATAAAAAAAACACGTAAGAAAGACTTTTTTTTATTAAAGGACTTTCGTTGTGTTTGCGTAATTTGCCGTGTGTGCCCACCAGCGAGTCCGAGCCAGTTTGCTGGGAAAGTTTTCTTTCTCTCTTACTTAGCATCTGGTTTGCCACACATAATGATCTCAACAGAAAACTCTTAACTTACAATTTTGCGACCTTCCTGCCTAGTCATCTGATCTGACGCCTACTTAACTCTGTCGGATTTCAAGAAATCCATGCGTGAGTACACACACACACACACACACACATAGGTCCATCCATCTAGCTCATAGTCTGTAGGCTACAGTCTCATTACTCCCAGTGGCAGACCAGCAGGCTGTGCATTAGTCACTGAAGCATAGCAATGCACTGCCCACACACACACACACACAATTGGATAGCCTACGTCGTAATTACAGACATTGTCTTGGCATCCAGCCACGCACTTATTGCCTTGCTGAGGTGAGTTTAGAGTTTATTACCATACGTCCGGCTCAGTCTGGCTTAGATTTTTTTCATGCATGACTTTTACAGCGTCCCAGACTACAGCCGAGAAATCCAACGAAGTCCAAAGAACGAGCCGCACGCCTCTTCTCCTCTTTACGCTAAAGCTATTTCATTAGGTTTTATCAGAAAGCTATTCTCAGCTATTGCCCCCACACTCATTCCCTCCCTCCACACTGTAACTGTGTTCTCTCATTGGGCCTGAAATTGTCTACACTTGTTGGATCTTCAGTTCTTCTCCCTCTGTAACACCTCAGAATTTATTCCTGTCACATGCAGTGTGAACCCCATCTCTGCTCTTATGGGATCATCACTGCAGAATTCACCTACACTGCCTGTCAAAAAAAAGTCACCATAAAGCCTCCCATTGGATATTTACTGTATGGATGATTGTTTCAGCTGGCAACAAGTTATTGAACCCTAACTTATGCAATGAGTAGCTTCTCGTTATTTAAACAACCACGTCCTGTGGTCATGGTAAAGATACCAGTCTGTTTCAGAAGGGTCAAATTATTGGCATCAATAAATAAAACATCTAAGGAGATTGGTGAAACTACTAAAATTGGGTTAAGAACTGTCCAACGCATTATTAAAAGTTGGAAGAAATGCGGTTGGAAAAAGCTCAAATAATAAGAAAAACAAAAGCAGAACTCAGAGCTGTGTTCAATAGCAAAAGTAAGGCACAATGTTGAATTAACAGCTGTGTAGCTTTAAGAAAACCATCAGTGAGGCTTCAATTTGCTAAGAAGCATAAAGATTGGACTCTAGAGACATGGAAGAAGGTCATGTGGTCAGATGAGTCCAGATTTACCCTGTTCCAGTGTGATGGCCCATCAGAGTAAGCAGAGAGGTGGATGAAGTGATGCACCCATCATGCATAGTGCCTACTCTACAAGCCTATGGGGCAGTGCTATGATCTGGGGTCAGTGATGTTATGAGAACGAGGTGACCACCTGAATTACCAGTTTATTCCATCAATGAGTTTCCTCTTCCCTGATGGCACGGACATATTCCAAGTTGGCAATGCCGGGATTCATTGACTCAAATTGTGAAAGAGTGGTTCAGGAAACATGAGGCATCATTTTCACACATGGATTTCCCCTGAGAATCTTCAGGAAAAATGTATGCAACTCTGGACAGAAATAACTGTTGTGACATTGTGGAAGCTTATCAAAACGATGCCACAGCGAACGCGTACCGTAATTAAAGCTAAAGGCAAAATAGTGTGTGTACACAAACCCACACACACTCATCCTTTTCCACTTTTTAATATCAGGTCAACTTATTGCGGTATAAACAAGGCCATGTGAGAGTACACTTATAGTATATAATATATTATAACGTCACACCTATTCTGCCAAACCATTTTGTTGACCACCCCCACCCCCTCACTTTCCCAAAATGCTCATTGGTGATTAGTTGCAAGCCGCCCTCACATGTAAACCCCTTCTCTGCTGCAAACTGCAGTTATATTCATGTGCATATATCAGTATAAATCAGCCGTTAAAGGTTTCAGAAGCTTTTGGCCACAATGTTGCATTTTTCTTCATTATGATCTGAATGGCTTTGTCTCAACAAGTAAATGATGCTGTAATGCTGATAAATTGGAGGAATGTATCTTTTAATATCAGCTACTTTACAGTGCCAGTAAACAGAGGAGTCTCCAGAGATGCCGTGTGTTCTTGCTGTGCCTGGGTGACATTTTTGAGTGATTAATTAAACAAAAAGACAAGCGGCACATGATTTATTACACTCCAACATGTCTTATGTTAATGCTGCTGGAACAGAACGCTCTAGTTCAGACTATAAATGTTACAAGCACATAATCTTATCATAATCATCAAACATCAATTATCTGATTAATCGCATAACAATTTAGTATAATTAAATCCATGCTTAATTCTTTCTCCTTATTTTTGTATTAGTTGATGTTTTTATCTGTTGAATATTATATTGACCTGAAGCATATTATACACAAACAATACATCATTATTATGTAAAAGGTCTGTCATTATATAGTCACATTAATTTATTTACTCATCTGTTATTAAATAGCCAAATTTATCTATTCACATCATTATATAGTCTAACTTTATTTATTTATTCATCTATCCTTATATAGTCAAACATATCTATTTGCCATGATATAGTCTATTTATTGGTCATTATATAGTCTACATTTATTTGTTATTTCAATCATATTTCATTTTATAGTCTAAATGTATTCACCTGTCATAATATAGTCAAATGTGTCTATTCATGCTATTATAATAAAATGTATCTATTAATGTCATTATATAATATAAATGTATTTATTTATTCATCTATTATTATATAGTCAAATTTATCTATGTGGCATTATATAATCTAAATTTATTTATTAATTAAATCATCTGTCATTATATAGTATACATTTATTTATTTATTCATATCATTATATAGTCAAATGTATCTATTTGGCATTATATAGGCTAACTGCATGTATTTATTTATCCATTATTATATAGTCTACATTTATTTAATTATTTATTCATCTGTCATTACATAGTCTAAAGTATTTATTTAACTCATATTATAGTCTAAATGTATTTATTTTTCTGTCATTTATAGTCTAATTTTATTTATTTTATAGTCTAAATATATTTATTTGTGTCATTATATAGTCTAAATATATTTATCTGTCATTATATAGTCTAGTTGTATTTATTTATTCGTCATATAGTCTAAGTGTATTTATTCATTTGTCATGATATAGTCTAAATTAATTTATCTGTCATTATATAGTCTAAATATATTTATTTATTCATCTGTCATTATGTAGTGTAAATATATTTATTTATTCATCTGTCATTATGTAGTGTAAATATATTTATTTATTCATCTGTCATTATATAGTCTAAATATATTTATCTGGCATTATATAGTCTAGTTGTATTTATTTATTCGTCATATAGTCTAGATGTATTTATCTGTCATTATATATAGTCTGAATGTATTTAATCATTTGACATGATATAGTCTAAATGTATTGATCTGTCATTATATAGTCTACATGTATTTATTTATTCATATGTCATTATGTAGTCTAAATTTATTTATTCATTTGTCATTATATAGTCAAAATGTATTTATTTATTCATCTGTCATTATATAGTCTAAATATATTTATCTGTCATTATATAGTCTAGTTGTATTTATTTATCTGTCATATAGTCTAAATGTATTTTCTGTCATTATATAGTCTTATTTTATTTATTAATTTGTCATTATATAGTCTAAATTTATTTACTCATTTGACATGATATAGTCTAAATGTATTGATCTGTCATTATATAGTCTAAATGTATTTATTTATTAATCTGTCGTTATATAGTCAATTAATGTACTCATCATTATATAGTCTAAATTTATTTATTTATTCATTTGACATTATATATTATAAATGTATTTATTCATTTGTCATGAAATAGTCTTAATTAATTTATCTATCATTATATAGTCTAAATGCATTTATTTATTCATCTGTCATTATATAGTCATTAGCAGCATGGCACCAGGCCAGCTATAATGAAGACCCTGTAGTTTTTTCAGTCATAATTTAGTCTTGTAAATAGCAGCATCAATATTAATGATTGTTGGAATCAGGCTGATATAAGCAGAAAGGGATTTTGAATCCAATCTAATCATTACATGATGTCATTTGGTTAGTTGTTTGTTTCCTCCCATGGGGCCCTCAAGTGCTTCAGTGAAAAACAGCTTATTTTAAATCTTTTAATGAAAAAAACAATTGGATTATCCAGTGCTCAAGGTTTTAGTAGCAGTATCAGTAGTGAAAAAAGAAAATGAGATATTATGTCTAACTGAACACAATAAGTACAGGCTAATAAAAATGCAGCGTTCAATTATTTTCTAAAGGCACCACTACATTCAACATGTTCAATTAGACTCACGGATCTGTTGAGTCTACACTGTCGTCATAGGACAATATTCGTACTATAACACACATCGTCCACAGTGCTCGACCCTCCAGCTTTCAGATAACACCACTTTTGTTTGACCGGCCCATGGTCTCTTGCACAAACACTGCGTCCTTTGAGGTTTCTTTCTAAGGAAGTAAAAAGCAAGAGACTTCCTTTCTTCCTGGACCTGGATTGTGTGTGTATCCTTGTGGTTAATTCCCAAGCTCTACTGATTCCCCAGGAAAGTTGTGAGGATTTCTGGGTCACACTCTAAGCTCCTGGACAGCATCTTCACCCAAGCACCCTTCATCTCTCAGCCAGCCACTCCATCTTGGCCTGCGCCCAGCTTTGGGAATGAGTGGAGTCAAAGGCAGAGCAGTGATGGAGGCTTTACTCTCAGGCCTACCAGGCTTCATGTGGGGGATTTTATTGAACTTACTGCCAGCTCAACAGAGTTTACGGGACTGCCAGGTTTCTCCCACATCATTCAAAATCTTCCTTTAAACACACTTCTGGCCTCTTTCTCTGTCTCTTTCCACCTCATTTGTTACTCTCCATTATATACACTGCTCTCTTTCTCTCTCCTGTGTGCTCTCTCGCTTCTTTTGCCTTTCCTTTTTGATGGATTGAGGTTAGTTATGATGCATGATGCTAAAGTGTATGCTCTTTACGACTTTTCTTATGGGTTTTTGGGAGCCAGTGGCACCTCCTCACTGTAATGATTAATATTGTGTAAAAAATCAGTTTTCTGGAGCATAAGGAATTAAAAAAAGATTTAAATTCTCTTTTACAAAGCCTTGTCAAATACCGCATCCTGCTCCTTCCTTTTTCAGGACTTGATTTATTGCTCACTGGCACCTCTTCTGATTCTTCGCTTAGTTCTACTGCACTCACATCCTCCGCCAGCTCTCGTAGCGCTGCACTTTTATTTACTTTATTTTTGCTGAAAGTGCCACTTGTCAGCTGTGTCTTAATGATGGCGAAGTGCTCTTGGTTCCATCGTCACATTTCACACGTTCGTGGCTCTTATTTAAAAGTCAAAAGTGTTGTAAAACAGAACTGAGCAAATTGAGTTTAAATGTGTATATATATAGACATGAATCAGGCGTAATAATACAGATATTTACAGACAGCAGAATGTTTGGGAGACCCATTCAGTATGTGTTTGAGTGTGGATGTGTTCTCCTTTGCCAATGTCAGTCATTCTGTTTTATTAGAACAATTCATATTTGAAGAGTCTTGTATAGTGATCTTTTCCATGCCCCTTCGCATCTGTACACTCCCCCAATTTCCTCATAGATGGTCCAGAGGTCCCAACAGCATTGTGCCACAGAACACACTCCGGAAAACTCCACACAGCCATCATACACACTGCAGATTCATACTGGACTAAAATCACTCCACAGTCCTTACAGACTAGACAATATGTAGATTCACACTTGATTTAAAATCGCAGTTATTACAGACCGCAGAAGTGACACTGTAAAACTGTAAAAATTGTGAAACTGTAAAAAATAAAAAAATAATTCATACTGAATTAAAAGCATTTTACCATTATTGCTGTGAAACTGTAGAGAATGGACACTGCAGATTCTTACTGGATTTAAAGCATTTCTCAGCTATTGCTGTGAAATTGTAGAAAATGCGCACTGCAGATTCATACTGGATTAAAAGCATTTCTCAGTAATTGCTGTGAAATTGTAGAAAATGCGCACTGCAGATTCATACTGGATTAAAAGCATTTCTCAGTTATTGCTGTGAAGCCGTAGAAAATGCTGACTGCAGATTCATAC
The DNA here is from genome assembly GCA_037576955.1 of Lepidarchus adonis. NCBI lineage: Eukaryota > Metazoa > Chordata > Actinopteri > Characiformes > Lepidarchidae > Lepidarchus > Lepidarchus adonis. The sequence goes on along the minus strand of JBBIGC010000082.1, from coordinate 976,698 downwards.
TGGATTAAAAGCATTTCACAGTTATTGCTGTGAAATGGTAGAAAATGTGCACTGCAGATTCATACTGGATTAAAAACATTTCACAGTTATTGCTGTCAAATTGTAGAAAATGCGCACTGCAGATTCATACTGGATTAAAATCACATATCTCTGTGACCAGGGAGGTATGAGTACAGACATTACCTGGGTAGTCAGATTTGATTTAACAGAGGAAACGTTAGAAAAGTTAGAAATGATACTGTATGCCCATATTTGGTGTTTCCTTTTTACTAGTAACAGCTGAATCTAACTCGCTCGCTTAATTTAACTGTTAATAAATTAAATTAGTTGATAGCACTGTAAACAGCCAATCGCAGAAGAACAAAGAGCGTTGATGCCGGGTCAAACCGTAAACGCATCATTACGGGCGGAGGAAGAAAGTCTTGTTGTAGTGATGGTGTAAGAAGTTTGGATCGTTTCTGTTGGTGTGTTCATCGTGAAATTCTGCCAGTGTTGAGTCAGGTCCTTTAGTGAGGTGAAGTACTGTTTACTCCACTGAGGGATTAGTGATAACACATCCGCTTCATACGCGCTGGCATCATTACGGCCCGTGCTCATCAGCAGTCCTCCTGGGTTTCAAACAGATGGCATGATCTATTAATGCTAGTGACGCAAGGTAATGGAGCAGCTCAGCTTATTCTGTCACTCCACACACACACACACACACACACACACACACACACAACACTGAAATCAATGTAGTACTACACACATACACACAGACTAAAATCAATGTAGTGTGACACTCATGAACAAGGCCATTAAGTAAATAATAGGCTCGGTCAGCATTAATTGAATCAAAGGATGGACGACCGGCGTGTTTTCCACACTTTTTGTTGTGTTGAGTTCAAGCTGAGGAGCCACACTGAGCGTTTTATCCAAGCATGACCACAGGAGACGCAAATTAGCACAGGGAACCATTCACAAAAAAACACACACAGGAAACTCCACGGGTCCATAACGTTTCTGTACGTCCTCTGTGGCCACACTCTCTCTCTCCCCCCGTCCTGTTCACCCAGTCAAGCCCCTCTCCTGCTCCCCTGCTGTTCTATCCATCTCGTACACTGCAGGGGTCAAAGGCCATTGTCTGTGTTATGAGGTCGGTTCGCATGTTTGCGCCACCTTGTGGAAAGCAGAAATAAAGCACTGACATTATCAAAGGAGAAAGACAGGGAGGGGCAAACTCCTCTGCTCCTGGTTACTCACTGGAGGAATGGTTTAGCGGGAAGAAGTGCATGATGGTTCGAAAGCCGACTACTGACACTAGCTGTGTTGTAAATGTACTGAAAACTTCCAACCATGGCAGTGAGAAAGAGCTATAGGCCACTTTATCAGAAACAGTTGCCGTGTTAGTGCATATTCTGTCGTTCAATCAATTTTATTATCATTCTACGCGGTTTATTGAAAAGGTCTTAGCACTGCCTTTACTGCTGACCAGTTACTATTTGGGTGGTGGACCATTCTTCACACAGCAGTGATACTAACATCGTAGAGGCAAGTACAACAGAACTGAGAAAGCAGACTGAGTAGATACGATGACTGAAGGACCTCCAGATTCAGTCAATTACAAAAAGCCTTTGTACAATTAATACAAACTGATAAGAAAGCCTGCACACTGCAGATTCACACTGGGCAAAAATCACAATTATTACAGACTGCAGTAATTACACACACTGCAGATTCACAACGGATTAAATTCAATTTATAATATTACTGGAAGATTGTAAAAACCACAAGTGCACACACTGCAAATTCATACCGGATTTAATTCACTTCACAATATTACTGGGAGATTGTAAAAAGCACAAGCGCAGACACTGCAGATTCATACTGGATTAAATTCACTTCACAATATTACTGGGAGATTGTAAAAACCACAAGTGCACACACTGCAGATTCATACTGGATTAAATTCACTTCACAATATTACTGGGAGATTGTAAAAAGCACAAGTGCACACACTGCAGATTCATACTGGATTAAATTCACTTCACAATATTACTGGGAGATTGTAAAAAGCTCAAGCGCAGACACTGCAGATTCATACTGGATTAAATTCACTTTACAATATTACTGGGAGATTGTATAAACCACAAGTGCACACACTGCAGATTCATACTGGATTAAATTCACTTTACAATATTACTGGGAGATTGTATAAACCACAAGTGCACACACT
>JBBIGC010000082.1:957896-968188 GCA_037576955.1 Lepidarchus adonis | reverse complement strand
CACACACACACACACACACACACACACACACACACACACACACACACACACACACACACACACACACACACACGCACTAGAAGCAGGAGCTAAAGGATCTGAACCACTTTGATAAGGGCCTTATTGGCTAGAGCATCAGCAGAGAGCATCAAAGAGAGACAACTGGTGAACAAGCCACAGGGTCATGGGCACTGATGCATGTGGAGACTCTGGTCGGATCCCAAGGAGGAACTCCTGTTGTACAAAATGAAATTAAATCCCAGATAAACAGAACTACAAGGGGATACGTCCCCCAGACTTCACCTTGCTGTCATCACTCCCACAAAGGAAGCACAGAATCTAGGAGTTTCTCTGGACGAGGACCTCACATTTTCATCCCACATTAATCTCCTCTCCTGAACATGTAGGTACCTTAGTACATAGTTACAAAAACCAAAGTATAGTAAAAGGAGTAAATAAACTGAATAAAGTAAAATAAGGTGAGGGGAGAAATAAAAATATATAGACAAAAACTAAATTAAATTAAAATCTAAACAGTAAAATAAAATAGAAATAATTACAATATGTAGACTAAATAAATAAGCTAGTACTGTGTGGTCGGCAGTGGTGGCTTTAGCTGTATTGTATAATATATAGATATATGAGTATAATTGCAGTGGTATTGCACATTGAGCGATTTCATAAGGTGGATAAGGGGTGAAATATTGCACCTGAAGAATTATTGCATGTGATCATATTACACATTCCGCTTTACATTGTAAGAGAGAGTTATTGTGTGGATGAGTGACAGTGGGAGGAGTTAAAGAGTCTGATGGCTGTGGGGAGATTTTTATGGTCTTCAGTGGAGCATTTCAGACTGGTCAGTCTATTACTGAAGATTACGTGCCTCAACACAACACTGTGCAGTGGGTGATCAGCTTCCTCAATAATTTACTGAGCATCCTCTGATCTCAGCATCTCAGCATGTTACTTGCAAAAATGCAATTTTAAGTATTGTAATTACATCTTGCTTTTATTGATTATGTACAGTATAATGTTCTGTACTTTTAGTACTCTTTGATAATTCAGCAAATCATAATTATAGCTCATGTTGTAAAATCTTCTAACTACATCTAAGGAACTGGACTTATTTGAAGCACCTAAAGAAAAAGAAGAATGTCCTGGACTTTTAGTTCTACTAGATAGTAATAGTTCATGTTGTTCATGCTGTAGCACTTGCTGTGTGTATAGACTTGCTTATAAACACTTAATGATGAACATAAAATGTGTTGTTATACCTCTAGCCTCTCAGATAGTAATGCTGTAGCACTTGCACTGTATTCTATGACTAAGAGTCATGTCTGAATTAATGTTTAATTGTTCCTGTACCTTGGAGTCGCTTTGGACAAAATCATCAGCCAAATAAATAATTGTAAATGTAAGATGTAATTGATCTGCCACAGTTTCCAGATTGTCCAGTTTTGCTCCTATGACAGAGGCGTTTTTTTTTTATCAGTGTATTTATCCTGTTCTTCTTGGCTACTTTCAAACTGCTCCCCCAGCACATGATGGCACTGGCCACAACTGAGTCACACCTCCACCTTTTAGAGCTCATGCTCATCCTGATGGACCCCCAAGCTTTCTCAAAAAATGAAGACAGACATCAATTCAATGCTCAGTTCTGGCCCCTAAGTGTTGGAATGAGTGAAGTGAAAGTGACTATTTGTCACCCACAAAGGTCACCACCACGAAACGTGACCTCTGCCTTTAACCCACACATGCCCACGTGGAGTAGCCGGCAGCTATTAACGCTCTCGGAGCAATGTAGTCGGGACAGTGCCTTGCTCAAGGATACCAGGGCCAGGACTTTGGCTTTTTGATGACAGGAGCAAGGTCCTAACCACTAGGCCACCAAAGCTTATAGCACCTGGCAGTTTCCCATCAAAATAGCCGACAACATCATAAAAACAACAAAAACAAGCACTACCACTCTACCGATGGTAGAATCTTGGCTGACCAGCAGCTCTTAACTGAATTCTAGGTTCAGTGGTGTGAAGGGTTCTCTGTAGACTACAAACTATGTAACTTGTACGTTATCTGGATAAGAAAATCTGCCAAACTATGCAAATGTAAAATGTTAATGCTGACCTTCATAGAAAAGGGTGAGAACATACAATGCACCACAGTCAGAGCTGTTTCAGCAGCATCAGAGAGACCTAATCACTATTAGGCAGCTGGTCAATGGCGGCCTAGTGGTTAGGATGCTGTTGATAGATGCCCACTTCTCTGTGTGATGGGTTAAATGCAGAGGTCACATTTTACTGTGTGTGATGGTGTGTTCACAATGACAAATAGTCACTTTCACTTCATATTTCACTTTCACTTCACCAGCACTGGAGTTGTGTAATTTACTCACCTCTGCTGGGAAGCATAACCCCTAGAGTCTGGTACACATATGAAATCACACCCATGGGTCAGAGCGTGGTCAGCTCTGTGTTCCAGGGCACTTTGTAATGAAGCTGGTTGAAGACATTTAACCTTAAAAGTAAACGTAAAATGAAACTGCATTGTGGGGGTGATCAGTAATGTCACTGCTGACAGTTTATTGCTTTTGTTCTGACTCTGTGTTCGTTTCCAGCTAAATGAATCAGTCCTGGGTGTTCCTGAGCTCTTCCCAGTCTTCAGCCCACTCCCCGAGAGCCTAGACTGGTCTCTTTGGGTTAATTCAGGATAATCTGAGGCTGGTGGACGGTAAGTGAGCATTATTACTCATTCACGCTCATTCACCTATTTGAAAATAAATGATCTTAAAAGGTCTTATCTGCATATACTCTCTGGCCACTTTGTTAGAAACACCTTGGAACTTCCCCTTATTGGACTGTAGGCCATCTGTTGGTACGCATTGTAAGTTACCTCCAGTCCTGTGGTCAGAAAAACATGACTCACTGGATATTTTTGGGTGGTGAGCATTTGCACTAGTCTGTAAGGACATCTGTACCTGACACTACGATGCTGGGTTCACCACCCAAATGCATCTCTGGCAGCAGATGTCTTGTGGTCACGAAATGACCAATGATAAACAGGGTACAGGTTAGCTGATACACTGCAATCATTTATCCCTTATGTTGTGCCTCTCCGGTCAAGTGATTGGATTACCAGTAAAAACATGGAAAACAATACAGCCATGCAAAACTATGCATAACTTAAATATAGAGAATGGGCTGAGCAGCACTAAGAATAATATCTCGCTTTAAATCAAATGGATTTATGTTCATAAATCACATCTGTATTGTTTTAATGCCATATATTATCTTTAAAATGTAATCTTTCAGTTTATTTTCAGAATTATCTAAGCAAATGAAAAGACTGATTTCCTTCAATGTTATTTACCTGGTTAAACTGCCAACCTCACCCCTTTGCCCTTGCCACAATGTGCAAAGTGTCAGGTATATGCATTTCTCCATCTATAACTCGGCAAACTAGCTATTAATGATACAGCCTAGAATTTGCTCAGTCCTGCTAATTCTATATGTCCCTGCTGCTGCTGCTGTTGGAATTGGTTAGTGGGTGACACTAAAATACAAAGGACCAATCACAGATGCAGCCTCAGTCTGTTTTGTGTCTGGACCAATCAACATAGCAAAACCCCACTATTTGACTGACGGTTGGTTGGTTGGTCTTGTCGACGCTCTGCCTCTGCTAGTATGACAAGCTTTAATTCTGAGTTTGCGTACAAATTAGATTAGTGTAAGTGATAGACCCAAAAAATAAAAGCCTGGTAAATAAAAGCTGCATTCTCTAACTGGTGAGCACAAAAAGGACATTTGTATCTGTCGTGGCAATAACTGGACAAAGATGCAGCAGGATATCACTGCATATCTGTCATGATATTATCATTATGGTGAGGACATGTGTCATGTATCGTATCGTATGATTCCCACCACTGTTTATAACAATACATTTTAGTTCATTTTGACTTTAATTAAGTAACATAGGAGATAAAAATAACTCATTGTTGCTTCAGTCATTATTTAAGCATTCAAAATCAATAATGAGGAGATGGATGGTGCCCTCCCAGATGTGGACCAGGGAGTTGGATGGACCAGGACCCACTGCACCAGTGTAGGTTCAGATAATGGGTCCAAGGATTTCATCACTATTCCCAGTGATGGTCATGTTGCCGTTGCCTATCCTGTAAAGGTCTGCGTGGTCCTCCATGGATATGCCCCCCCAGACTATCACTCACTCACCACCAAACCAGGCAAGATAACGTTCTCCATGGTTTCTCCAGACCATTTAATCTCTATCACATATGTTTAGGGTAAACCTACTGGAACTAGAGCATAATTGTCCAGTAGGAATTAAGTTGTTAAGAAGCACTGATAAAATGAGATAAATCTTTTATTAAGATAATAATAAAATGCTTTTATCTTATGCTTACTCCTTTTATTCATGTGGCCTGTGTTTATGCTTTTATATTTTTCATTTACCTTGTAAAGCACATTGAATGACCTTGTGTATGATGATGTGCTATATAAATAAACTTGCCTTGCCTTGCCTTACCTTGCCTTGCCTTGATTTTCCAGCAATTGTGCTCCCACATATAAACTATGATCAGACTGGCTGCTGTTTTGGGACAGTAGTTTGACTGCTTAAAGCTTTAAGTTGTTCTCCATCCAAAAATGACCACTGCCCCATTCTATCTCATCCTTTTAACTCAAGCGATCTTCTGAGATAAATTTGGTGTCTGAAGTTTGGAATTGTCAGTTGGAGCTGTGAGGCTAATGCAGCTCACAAGTAGTGGAGGTGTATATCACATCAATTAGCACAATACGAGCTGCCTAAATCATCACACTCACCTCAAAGCATGTGGTGGTGTTCAGTCATCTGTAACAGACTTGCATATGTGGTTTCTGGCACTGTTTGACTCACTGTCACCCATAAACATGAGCTGAAGTATTTTAGCATATGTAAAAATTGTAGATTTTAGTTCAAAGTTTTAGTTAATAGTAATAGCATTACGTTTATTTATAATTATAGTATTTATATTTACAATTAAAAATGTCATTTTAAAGCATTTCTTCATACAGAAAATGTAATTCAAGATGCTGGAGTTATATAAAATATAATGAATTGGGAAACAAACTTAAATAATAAAATAAAAATGTAACAGTAAAATGACAAAATATGAATTAAATTAGACTGACATTAATTAACAGCTAATAAAAGAACACAGTAAAAACAAGCCAACATGTGCTCCATAAACTGTGCAGCTGTAAATCACATAAATCAGATATAGATGGACAACTTTGCATGCAGTTAAGACCTTGCCCTTGTGATCGGAGGATCACAGGTTCAGGTCCCGGCCCAGGCACTACTAAGGTACCGCCCGCTACACTGTTGCACTTTATAGCTGCCAACTGCTCTACGTGAATGAATAAAATCTAGAGGTCATATTTATTTGTGGTGTACACTGGTGAACTTTCACAACACTACCTGGAAGCTAGAAACTTTTAAAACCTAAAGAAACAAACTTCAACCGTTAAAAAAGAGGAAAAAGACCATTTTTGTATGTTTTAACGCTTTTTTATTCATGCTTTTTTCAGTACCAGGAATCCATGATGCGCCTCATGCTCATGAACCTCATGCCGCCCATTCCCATCATCTCCCTGAAGGTCCTGTACTCGCCAGGCCTGAAGTACCACATCCTGCCTCTGTAGTGAGGATGCTCATACACCAGCCACTGGCCGTCCATCACGTGGCAGGACTGGCAGCCGCTGGACCAGTGGTACCGGTCCATGATGGACTCGCAGTCATCAGTCACCTCCATCATTTGGCCCATGAAGTTCTCCCTCTCATAGATCCTCATTCTGTAGGAGCCCCTGTGCTGTATGGGAAGAGGATGGTGGAAATCAGTGCATTGTACACATCACTCTTATAAACAGGGCTCTTTGAGGAACCAGACATGTTTTTCTTGTCCCCTTTGGCCTCATTACATCTCTAAAGGTAATCGTACCATAGGGATCATGCGGCAGGACCTGATCCAGTCGGTCATGCCCATCATGCTCATGCAGTCAGCGTACTCGCCCCTCCTCATTAAATACTGTCTTCCCATGAAGTTGGGGCGATCGTACACCATCCAGCAGCCACTCTCCACCCTGCAAGAGTGGCAGCGACTCAGGTAGGAGGACATGTCAGGACAATCACTGCTGGACTCATAGGAGCGGCCCATGAAGTTTCTGTCCTCATAGAAGATGATCTGTATGGACAGAAATGAATGACAATGAATGGACGGTAGAGCTGTGGTTGTTTACATTTTGTCAAACGTCACCTGTGGCGCTTACCCTGCCCATGGTTGGGGTTGGTATGTGTGTTCGTCAAAGGAGACGCTTTAAATGTCAAAGCTGTTTCCGACTTGTGAGCTGATGGTGTGGACTGTTTAACCCTTGCATTTATACTAAACCATAACCAAAGTGGACATGTGGCTTCTATTGTGAAAAGCCCTGAGCCAGCAACATAGCGTGCAGAGCTGATGGGCTTTGGCTGGGCTTCCATGTGACTCGGTCTCCAGAAGACTTTAGAATGGGCCCCATGGGCAAGACAATGCAGATAAAGTGTATTATATTGGCCTTTACATGCCGGATTACTGGTTTTGTTGGGAGCTGAATGACCTTTAGGCCAGTAACAAAAATACATTTGTTCGCTTTTCACCCTACTGTCTCTATCAAAACAATATTAATTATGATCAAAATACCAATAATTTTATTTTTTTATTTATATTTTATAAAAATCCCAAATATTTTTTCCTGCAATTATTTATAAACGATTGGTCTGCAAACTATTTTTATTTTTACTTAGTCATGTGCATTTAGTGTACCTGCAGAGTATTTACTCTTATTCGCAACATCAATTGCAAAAAAGATTGGATGGTATGTTAAATTATAATAAACAGAATGCAATGATTTGCAAATCTAATAAACCCATATTTTTAATCCATAATAGAGTATAAAAAACATATCAAACATTGAAAGTGAGACATATTACTATTGCATGAAAAAGAGTAACTAATTTTGAATTTGATGCAACAACACGTCTCAAAAAAGTTGGGACAGGGCAGTGAAGGGCTGGAAAAGTAAGTGATACTAAAAAGAAACAGCTGGAGGAACATTGTGCAACTGCTTATGTTAACATTTGCATCTTAGAGAGACACAATTTCTCAGAAGCAAGAATGAGCAGAAGTTTGCAAATCTGCAAAAAAAGCATTTTTGTGAACAATTTCAGAATAACGTTCCTCAACATAAAATTGCAAAGACTTAGAACCTCACTATCCACATAGACAAGACCAAACATCCATTTTGGATGTCTGTGATCTTCAGAAGGCATTGAATTCTGTTACAGGAATCATTGCATAGGCTCACATGGAACACAGTTCACCGTTCCATTCACAAATGTAGGTTAAAGCTATATCATGCAAAAAAGCCATATATGAACATGATCTGGAAATGCTGGCATTTTCTCTGGGCCAAAGCATATTTAAAATGTATGGAGGCAAAGTGGAAAACTTTGTGGTCAGATGAATACTAATTTGAAATAATTATTGGAAAACATGGATGCTGCATCTTTCGGAATAAAGGGGAGCAGGACTATCCAGTTTGTTATCAGCACTCAGTTCAAACCCTGCATATCTGACTGGTATGGGGATACATTAGTGCCTATGGAACTGGGATCTTGCACCACTGGAAAGGCACAATCAATTTAAAAGTATATGCAGGTTTTAGAGAAACACATGCTCCAATCCAGACAGTGTCTTTGTAGGAAGACCTTGCATATTTCAGTAAGACAATGCTACACCTCTTACCGCATCTATTACAGCAGCATGGCTTTGTAATAGAAGAGTCCTTTTTCTGAACTGACCTGTATGCAGTCCAGACCTTTCACCAGTTGGAAACCTTTTGTGCACCTTGAAAGGAAAAATACCCAGGACTGTTGAGCATCTAGAACCCTATACCAGTACATTTATTACATTGTATTTTGTTTTTACTTGCATTATACACAGCATCTTTTTGGGAAATATGATTGTATACCAGCCATGACATTAACACTAGTGACAAGTGAGGTGAATAGCATTAAGTGTCTAATTATTTCTTTACAATGACCCCTGTTAGGGGTGGCAGTGGCAGGATATATTAGCCAGTGAGAAGTTGATGTCTTAGAAGCAGAAGTGTAAGGATCTGAGACTTAAAGTCCTTATTGTGATGGCATCTCCAAAGCAGCAGGTCTTGTGGAATGTTTCAGGTCTGCAGTAGGTAGTACCTACCAAAAGTGATCCAAGGAAATGGTGAACTGGTAACAGGGTCAGCACCCAAGACTCATTGACTCATGTGGGGAGTGGAGGCTAGTCCGCCTGGTCTGATCCTAAAGAGAAGTTTACTCCTGTTAATGCTGCTATTAATAGAAAGAGGTCAAAACCCACAGTGCACGACCTACTCAGTAATAGGCAGATGGGGTGAATGTTATATCTGACCAGTCTATTCATGGAAAAATATAATTTTTGTTGAACTTTTTGCAATATGTGGACATGACTAGCTCCCTTCAGAACGGATCATGTAAATAAATGGGAGAGTTCATACATAGTCTGGCTCATGACACTGGCTACTTAGCACCTACAGTTGTTTGGCCTCTTTAAATGGTTTTGAACTAATTGGCCCACTGTTAGCTTTTGTCATCCAAGTAGACATCAGACAGCATCTTCTTAACATTTCATGTGCGAGGGCACGTAAAGAGGAACCAGACTGGTTCCATTCACCACCACTGTGAACAGTTTTGACTTGGTAAGAATGAAGAATTTCAGACTAAACCCTCTCCTCATCTCACCCACCAATCCACATGAACTCTTATTCAACACTAACGGTGAATAAAACATAAACATACTGTTCGCACTGGCGCTTGCATATTACCTTAAAGCATTTAGTAAACATTCAAATGCATTCTACTGCCATATATGACAGTAAATATGCACATTAAATTATTAATTTTTTAAAGCCAGTGACATAACCATGAATTTTTGTAAGTCGAGTATGGCATAAGTCGAGGACCCCCGGTATACTGGCCAATCACAGTGCAATGGAGTTTTTGTAACTACAGCTAATCAAAAAATGTAATTGTGAGCAACCATTAACAGAGTAAAATAACTACAGTATTTAAGCACTGGGAATGACTGGAGTCCAACTGATCTCTCTCTTCTAGTGGCCATACCTCCTCCATTGCTCAGAGGGATGCTAGCCAGCTTGGCCATTTGTAAAGTGATATAACAGAATTGGCAGCTATTGTTTTTCTCCAGGTTCAATAAGGTTTGAGAAGATGTGGGTGGAGCTTGATGTGACTCAGAGGAAACACCTGCTCTCCTTCACCCTCCCAGTGCTGGTTGTATGGTGTGATTGGGGGGAGTCTTAGAAACAGGTAAATGCTTAAATATATTACTGTGTTTCAAGTCAAATGAAGTCAAGAAGGCTTTTATCATCATTCCAGCTTTTATCATCATTCCACTATATACTGCACATTTGGTGCAGTATATAGTGAAATGGAACAAAATTCCTCCAAGATCTTGGTGCTACGTTAAGACACAGGACAGTGTTTTGTGTGTAAACATGTACAAAGATTGCTGTATAGTGCCGACAGACACTGCAGCACCCACCAGTACATACATAGTTAAGATTGAGTGCAAAAAGGAGGTTGTTCAAAATTGTGATTGTGATTGATTGTGATTGTGATTGTGATTCGTGTTTTCCGATCATTGTGAATACCACTGCACACAGTGCACCACAACGAAATTTGTGCTCTGCATTTCACCCATCACACGTGCACAGCAGATTATGCAAATATGCAACAATATTACAGAAAATAAAATAAAAAAATAATAGAGGTCTATTGTCAATACACAGTGCACTGTGTTATGAAATGCCGTTTCACACAGCCACCCACCCATGGTGCATTTATAAGAAAATATGTCAAATATGTAAGAAATATATAAGAGAGAAAATACACTTAAATACACATCTAAATTTAAGTTACACTAAATACGCAATACCTATACATATATAAATACCTAAAAACAATTACATATATTATACATATTATGTGTGTGTAATCTTTTATTTTTATGCTGGGTTATTTGTTTTATTTATGATTAATATTCTGTTTTTGAATTCTTATATTTTTATATATCTATATATATATTTTTACAATCCTCAAAACGCACCCTCAGATCATCAGGTGGCATGCTTCTTCAAACTCCATCTACTAAGCTGCGTACC
>JBBIGC010000082.1:938219-956002 GCA_037576955.1 Lepidarchus adonis | reverse complement strand
CGTACACACACACACACACACACACACACACACACACACACACACACACACACACACACACACACACACACACACAGCAGACAGACACCAGGGGAATATAACAGTTCTGGTTGAGTGATTTTTTGGTTTTTTTGTTTTATCTCTGCGTTTATTTCTTAAATTTCCTTTTTATATGCCTGTGTCTGCAGAGAAAACCCTTCTGACGTGTGAGACACTTAGTCTATTGTGTTTGTGCCAAAGAAAAGATGCGAGAACACACACACACACACACACACACACACACACACACACACACACAGGACCTTAGAAAGCTACACATATACAAACATTTCTGAGTCACACACAGGCACTGAACCACAGAGAAAGGTGGGGGGGCGAGAGACACCCGCTTTGAGCAGTGCGTATCATTGACATGCGTGTCACGTTCTGTTGCGCCTGGGGAAAGAGGGATGGGATGAAAACAGAGAGGAGCGAGGAGAGGAAAAGTTTGCATTGTGACGCTCTCGCGGGGTCCCATTGAAACGTCTCATGAATTTCCTCTCCTCCCAGCTCATCTCGGTGGGCTAATTAATCTCTGCCCTCGTTAGACGCCCCTAATTACATCATCTAACGAAGCCTAGCTGAGGGTTCTCTCCTTTCTAACAAGCTGACACTACAATACACACACAAGGGCTTCCTTCACACATCCTGCATTAGAGTCAGACACATCCCACGCGCTCATACACACAGACACCAAAAAACACATGCATTGTTTCTCACGCTCTCAAAATCTGCTTTGTAATGCTGATGTGACGTGCAGGCAGCTTGCAAATTTCAGAGGCATTCGGGTGCAAAACGTCCACACAGTTGGAAAAGATTTAAGGATCAGTTTTTTACAAAGAACTAGAATTCAATTAATTTTGTCAGGTACTAAAGTTTAGCTTGCTTCACCTATTTCACAGACAAAGCAGCAAAGCAGACTGTTTCCTAAACAGCACCGGCCTACGACGAGGTTCCTTTCCTTATTGTGCGTCGTAGGTCGAAACCCCATACATGAGCGTCTACGTCAGTGGTCCGTATTTTTTAAAAATACGATCTTAATTCACAGCATTTAAGTGTGTTACAGACTCAACTTTGCCGGTATTCTGGTTGAAAGTCATGGCAGAAAACACAATAACACTGAAAACGTATTCTGAAATGAATGTTTACACGTTACCATAGCGACCAGAGAACGTTAGGGGCAGTCTCAGTGTTGGCACATTTCAGGAGGATGATGCTAATAAAATGTAATTAATTAATTAATTAATAAAGTTTTTGTGTTGGTCATGTCGTTGCCGGTCCGCTAAAAAAATTGTCTGACTTTTTAAATGACTAATTATTCCTGTGGTGTCATTTTCTGAGCGTTTTATTTATACGTTCACTTTCAACTCTTTCAACGCTTTATTGAACAGCACTGTGCTGTATTAACAATCTGCAAAATGCCTTTATCTCACCTCTCCCCATGAAAGGATGCAGGACAGATTTCATTCCATGTATTTACCCCCAATATGATCTCGTCAACCCCGCCTCGCACCAAATATGGGACCAATAGGGGTGAGGTAACAAGGTTTGACTGTAGCTAACACCTGACTCTCTCATATTACAGTAAAGCAATTAGGAAAAATTGCCCCAGAAAGAAATGCTTTTTTCAATGGCTTCAACATACTCGGTGGATGAATCCACAGTGGAAGTAGCACCACAGCAGTAAACGCATTGGAGACACTGACGGTGCCTTAGCACAGTGCACTATTAACCCCCCATCTCACCCACCAACACACACAAACTGTAATTTAACACTAACAGTGAATAAAACATAAACATCTCAGCAATAACAGCGATAAACATCACACAGCCCCCCCCCCCCTTTCACACACATGCACACACTGCAAACAGCTCAGCCCAGAGTCCTTTATTACCGTAAATCATTTATTAGGCATTCTACTACTGTATATGACAGTAAAGATGAGCATAAAAAAAAGAAAAAAGCCAGCGTCGTAATCACGAATCATCATAAGTCAAGTGCGTTGTAAGTCGAGGACCCCCTTTATGTTCCATATGGACAACAAAACTGGTATGCACCTCCTAATGATTTTATTTAGATGTATAAACCACACATTGCCACAGTCATTTGTGAAGGATCGGGTCAATATGAAGAGCATTGTGCTTTTATGTTTGGTGGAAGAGGGATAATGGTAAGATATTCCAGTAAGGGTAAATTTTCATGCCTCAACATGAACAACAATTCTGGACAATATTATGGAAGAAAATTTGTGTGAAGGCCCATTTCTGTTTCACATCATTTTTGGGATAATTTGGTGAAAAAATAAATTGACTGGCTTGTACAGAGCCCTTTGGCATGAACCAGAATGGAGATTGTGAGCCAGGCCTTCATCAGTACCTGACCTCACATATGCTTTTCAGGATGAATAGGCAAAAAATCAGACAAACATTCTTGTTGGCAGCCTTCCCAGAAGAGTGGGAGAACTGTATTTAGAATGGCATGTCATAAAACTTCCTTAATGTAATGGTCAGGTGTCCTAGTAGTTTTGTTCATATAGTGTTTATACATGTATTAGACAGTTGCTTATTTCTTAAAATTATGAGCCAAATACATGAAAATTTCACTTTGAAATTCCATTTTTTTGAAGTGAGACAGCATAGCGCTCAAAATGGCAATTGTTTGGCTATATTTATGATCATAACTAAAATATGGAACATCATTTTGCCTTGAAATTTTCTGGCAATCAGAAACCGTCATACCTGCACCTGTTAACTGTGGGAAATACATGGTAGTGGTTATTATTTTTTATTTATCAACATATAACATTAAAAAAAGTAAAACATTTACAAATACTGTGTTTTTGTCATTTGTATTTTATCATAAAATTATCAGTAATATTTTACCAAAAATTTCAGTGTAAATGGAACATGTCAGCTCTTTTGGTTGGTCTATTTTCAGAAAAGGTATTGATAAATCTCTGTATATGATGTTATATAAGCACTGCTTTGATGCAGAGCTTTCATAGCACAATAAATGTGTTTACATTTAACCAGCGATGGGATATTTTAATACTGATTATGTGCAAAAAACTTCAGGGCCTTAGCCACGACAGAGCAGAACAGACTATATAACACAGACTTCCTTACACACGCCCCTAGCTGGCTTGCCTACCTGTAAAGCCTCAAGTTAACTTTTTTGGGCTTTTCAAGTCAAGGTTTCCTTTCTGATTCAGGGAAGGGAACCCACAAACCTTTTCTCACTTCTCTAACCATTAGGCTACAGCTGCAGGGTTTTTTTACTGGCTAGTAATACTACCAGTGTATAGTGTGTTATGAAGTTTCTTCTATCTTTTTGTCAATAACCTTATAATAAGCAGGATACCGTACAAGTGGAAACAAATTAATGCCTGTTCATCCTGTCGGGATCTCAGAACTCATAACTGTTTGAACCCAAAGATCTCTTTGATCAATGTTGCCCATAAATATTACAAACAAAACATTATCTGTGTACTATTGAAGTCATTGTGATGGTAATGTACATGTAGCTATCACCGTGCACCTACTTTATGTTCTGATGTGGTAAAAGTAGAGTAATTCTGTTTGTAGCCAAATTTGATTGCATTCATTCTTATTTTCTTTCTGCTGACATCAGCCCGATGCTGATGCCTCAGTGACTTTCAGCATTTTAATTGAATGCAAATAGCAAAGGCAGCATTGAAGAATTTGTAGCAAAAAGTTTTCTTATTATTAGCAGAGGTGCACATTCCTGAGCTGTGGAGAAACAGCCAGCAGTACATCATTAGTTTGAGAGAATGAATGACAATCTAATTTCACCCTGCTGTAATTCCTGAAATGGTATGTTTACTATTCTGGAAATAAAGGCCGGGCTGTTATTTTTGTGACGCATTTCTTAGCGGAGTGAAGGTTGTAGTCGTAAGGGATAATTGCTAACTGAAGCACTCGGCTGTTAGTGTTTGACACTTTTTAACAAAGGTTTCCATGTTTAAAATTATAAATAAGTATCAGCTAGTCCAAGTCAGACATGACCAAATGAAAGAATAAAACTTTGAGGTAGTGTATTGTGTGTGTACCTTTTAACAGTTGCTCTGAAAATAGCTTAGTCGATCAGATTTTAACACCCAAAGTATCTGACTCTAAAATAGGACTACACTTCATTAGCTTATATGTTACTCATAGCACCCATCTTCGCTGATGAACTACACTGTAATTTTCAGATAACTGCCTTAGCCTTATTATACAGTGGAGTCAAATAATTATTTGACCCCTCGCTGATTTTGGAAGTTTGCCCACTGTAAAAGAAATTAACAGTATCATTTAATTGTTAGATTTATTTTAAAAGTGAGAGAATATAAAAAAAAATCCAGAAAATTGCATTATATAAAATATATAAATTCAATTGCATATTTGTATAAGTGTAAGTTTGATCCCATATCAACCATTAAGAGTTCTGGCTCCCACAGACCGGTTAGTTGCTTCTAATTTCAAATTGTCACCCATATGTCTCAACCAGTCACCTGTATAAAAGACACCTGTCCACAGCTTTAGCTATCTAAGGATGTCAGGGACAAGCCTGTAGCCCTGCATAAGGCTGGAATTGGCTACAAAACCATAAACAAGAAGCAGGATGAGAAGGAGACAACTATTGGTACAATTGTTTGAAAATGGACGAAACACAAAATGAACATCAATCGACCTCGTTCTGGGGTGCCACGCAAGATCTCACCTTGTGGGGTGAAGATGATCATGAGAAAGGTCAGCCTAGAACTACACGGGAGGAGCTTGTCAATGATCTCAAGGCAGCTGGGACCACAGTCACCAAGAAAACCATTGGTAACACACTACACCGTAATAGATTAAAATCCAGCAGGGCCCACAAAGTCCCCCTGCTCAAGAAGGCACATGTGAAGGCTTGGGAGAAGGTTCTGTGGTCAGATTAGACCAAAATCAAGCCTTAGCCTCAACTCAACTTTTTGGAGGAAGGCAAATGCTGACTATGACCCCAAAAACACCAATCCCCACTGTCAAGCATGGAGGTAAAAACATGATGCTTTGGGGTTGTTTTTCTCTGCTAAGGGCACAGGACAACTTCACCTCATTAACGGGAGGATGGACAGGGCCACATACCATTGAGTGACAACCTCCTTCCCTCTGTCAGGACACTGAAAATGGGTGGTGGATTCCAGCACAACAATGACCCAAAGCAAACAGCCAAGGAAACAAAGTAGTGGCTCATTAAGGTCATGGAGTGGCTTAGCTAGTCTCTGGACCCTAATCCCATATAAAACCTCTGGAGGGAGCTAAAGCTTAGAGTTGCTAAGCGACAGCCTTCGAAACCTTAATGATTTAGAGCTGATCTGCAAAGAGAAGTGGACCAAAATTCTTACTGTTATGTGCGCAAAACTGCTCATCAACTACTTCTGTGTTGCCAACAAGGGTTTTGTGACCAAATACTAATTCTTACTAGGGGTTCAAATACTTATTTCACTAAATGAATTGCTAATCAATTTATATATTTTATAACATTTTTTTGATATTCTATCTCTCACTGTTAAAATAAACCTACAGTTAAAATGATAGGCTGTTATTTCTTTGTCAGTGGGCAAACTTACAAAATTCGCAAGGTCAAATAATTATTTATTTAAAGAACAGTAGCTCTTAATCACCCACATCATATGTTCTTCTTTTTTTAGAGGACTGAATATAGAAGAAACAACTTCTTTTGATGTCACTTGTTCTTTTTCACTTGTTTTGTTCATCTTGATCACATTAAATATTTATAACAACTTAAATACTACCACAGGCATCTTTAAAACATCTTACACACAGTTGATCTGCACCACTGGGGAAATGTTGATCTGTTTTTCCATTTTCTTGGGGCTTCTTTTGGCTTCCTGCAGATTTCATATCACTTTCCAGCTGAAGAAAAAGTCACACAAGCCAAGTTAAATACCAGTGTTTCATAATATACTATGAAAAATGTAATTACATAAAAATTTAATGAACAACGACTATCACAACTTATCAGATCGACCTCAGTCTAGTAGGTTTACAGACAGACAGTACAGACAGGACTTGAGTACATTAAGTCAAAAAAAGAAAGTGAATGTGTTTTAAACATAATAGCAAACAATACAAGACAGGACAACATATACATTTATTCATTAGGCTGACGTTTTGTCCAAGCTACAGGAACAATCAAGCATTTAGTGACAGCACTGGTGTGAGAGCTAGAAAGAAATGAAGTCAATTTTATTTATACAGCATTAACAGAGTTTATAGAATCCGGGTCAGAGCCCCCAGTGAGCCAAAGGCGACAATGGCTCAGAAGAGGAACCTGTTCTCCTCTGGTCGACACTGGAGAGCGATAAAAAGAGAAAAAACTATGAATAAAGAAGTTCAACACATTCCTCCTAGCCATTAAATACAGTCGGTAAGAGCTACAACATGAACTATAAGTGGTACATTACTACCTGGGAATGCTAGAAAGAGTTCTACACATTCCTCTTCATTAAAAGCTAGTGCAGTAAATATTAGTGCAAGTGTTACAACATGAAATATACAGAGTCTTTTTGGGAGCCCGTCAGTAATAGCTGGTTTGGCCCTTGTGTTCACCTGTGGACACTGGGCCGTTTTTCGGCAAACCTTCATCCTGCTGCCATCATAAAAAAAAGAGGTAGAAAACCCAAACCAGCGAGTGAGTGGCAGCCAACTACTCACTCCTTGGTTTTGGTTTTCTACCTCTTTTCGGCGTAGGGCAGCACACTTGAATCAATGTGAGAGGGCATGCTTGTACCTCTGTTTACAATCCCCCTGCACTTGGGCCCTGTCATTCTGTCAGTTACTGTAGACACTGGTGGGCCTTCATGCAATGGAGCTGGTGTTAAGTGTCTACATGAGGTTCTCTGTGAACACCTTTTAACTTGGTGCCCTAGATGACTTCCGCATGAGAGCCGGTTATGTTCAGTGGTAAGTGATCTTAGCCAAGCCTCCTGACGTCAACCACCTCTTTTGTTTTATCCATGTTAAAACTAATTAGAATAGGACAATGTGCAAACTGCAGGGGGGCACTGGGAGGGTGGGGGACAGCTGTGCCTTTATGGCTTCTGACTATAATTAATTACTGTTATCTGTTAGAACAGAACAGAAAACAGCAACTGTTTCCTTTCTGTGTGCTGCAGACATTGTGGTAGTGATGTTTGGTATTGCACATGCAGATGCTGAACACGCAGCAGCGCACAGCAGTATGGAACAGATCAGACAGAGGAGTGGGACATTGAGGAAAATAAAGTGTGAACTGACAGACAGAAGGCTGATTCATAAAAGAAAACCAAAGTAAATAACAGATGAAGAAAAAAACAAGAACTGATTAAATTGAAAACAGCATGAAACAGGGGCAGCAACAGGGCACAGACTAAGGGAAAGAAACATGACAATCAACTGGATACTGCTTCAGGCCAGAACGTGGTAGAGAGTGAGTTATAGGACTATTATCAGTCAAAATGCACAGAGAATAAAACTTGTCTTGTCTTTAATTATTATCTGTTTGACATAGAATCTATGTTATGCTTGCTTTATATACAGTGGAGTAAATAATTATTTCACCCCTCGCTGACTTTGTTAGTTTGCCCACTGACAAAGAAATAAACAGTCTACAGTTTTAATGGTGAGTTTATTTTAATAGTGAGAGATACAATATTAAAAAGAAAATCCAGAAAATCACATTATATAAAATATTTATATTGATTTGCATTTCATTTAGTGAATTATGTATTTGATCACTTAGCAAAACACAACTTAGTACTTTGTGGCAAAACCCTTGTTGGCAGCAGCTCTAAATCACGTAGCAACTCAAAGCTTCATTTCCCTCTGCAGGTTTTCTATGGGATTAAATTCCGGAGATTGGCTAGGCCACTCCATGACCTTATTGCACTTCTTCTTGAACCACTCCTTTATTGCCTTGGCTGTTGCTTTGGGTCATTGTTGTGCTGGAAGACCCATAAACGACCCATTTTTACTTAGCAGAGAGAAGGAGGTTGTCACTCAAGATTTTATGGTACATGGCCCCATCCATCCTCCTGTTGATGTGGTGAAGTTATCCTATGCCCTTAGCAGAGAAACAGCCCCAAAGTATATGATTTCCCTCCATACTTGACAGTGGGGATTGGTGTTCTTGTGGTAGTCCGCATTTGCCTTTCTCTAAACACGCAGAGTCACATTTTGCCTTCTTGAGCAGAGGGCACTGCAGGATTTTAATCCATTACGGCATAGTGTGTTACCAATGGTTTTCTTGGTGACTGTGGTCCAAGCTGCATTGAGATCATTGACAAGCTTGTCCTGTGTAGTTCCAGGCTGATCTCTCACCTTCCTCATCTTCCAAGTTATGCTGCTGCTATAACTTGGGGCAGTGGTGGTCTTGTGGTTAAGACTTTGCCACTGAGATCAGAAGGTCGCAGGTTCAAGTCACAGCCCGGGCACCACTGTGTGATGGGTTAAATGCAGAGGACACATTTTGTTGTGGTGCACTGTGTGGGGTAGGCGATCTGTAGCAGTGATTTAGCAACACATTATGGTAAAATGTCGACAATCAACAAATCACATGGAAATTTTCCTGCGAAGAAATCATAATGTGAAGTAGGGGTGGGCGATATGGCAGAAATATTGTATCACGATACTTCGAGGAACTTTACTGATATTCGATATGTCACAATATGTGCACCATATATTAAGACGAAAATTTATTTATATATCAAAGCAAGACAAAAACTGATTTTTCAGACCACAGTACAATAAGTTCACTTAAGGAGACTAATAATGTTGTCTGAAATAAGAAGTTCGATGGTGCTTTTTAAGTACTGACAATATCAAAAAATCATATTGTGGCCACAATTTATCACAATAATAAATACTGTCATATTGCCCAACTTGAAGCAACAAACCAAATGATTGGTCAAACATGGAATTCTGTTACCAAAAATTATATTGTTTAAGTTACATTGATTAAATTACTGAGTAATCGATGTAACAATAAGGCTTTACAATAAATTTTGATTTGTGAACAGCCTTAAAAGCATTTAATGAAAACAGTGCTAATATTTAGTGATCTACTTTCATTGCTTTACATGCTTTTTAAAGACCTACTGTGTTATTCAAGCATGCATTTGTGCATAAAGGCTGAAATACAGTACATTATAGACTTTACTATAACAGTAAGGAGTGAAGAGCTGTTGGAGGGTAGTCATTATGCAGTGAAGAAAGATTACTAAGGCTGTACTTCCACGGTGTCCTTTGAAATGTAAGGTTTTTCCATATTTCATATATTCTCAGGCTTGCATGGCTATTCAGTTTGTGTTCATTGTCAAACTATAGAAGTATATATGTCTTAAGTGGCTGAGTTGAGAAGGAACCAGCAGAAGCTAATCTCACAAGTGAAGCTGTGAGGTTGGGGCTGCTACACTTTGACTTGACAGAGTTATTATTAAAGCTTTTTAATACTTTTCTGAGCTTAGCCATAGCCCTACTTAAGCCTCTTTATGTCTTACATGCTGTCAGTGCAGAGTCGTGTACTGTACCAGGGCCTATGTGGATAAACTTGCAACATTACATAGCCTATGTTATGGTATGCCAATAGAAGCCTGTAATTTGTGAGGTACTATAATTTACAGTTTATACTATATATTATATCTTACATTATAATGTGGCTGCTCCGTGACACCAGCAACTTTGTGTATTTGCCTTTTTCTGACTAGATTTATTGAATAATACTCCTAATACCAATGATTTATTAAATAAACCATCGTCTCAAGGGGCATTACTGACCAAGCACCAGCTGTCATTTGAACATCAAAGAATATTTTTACAAAGGACAGGCTCTAATGTGGAAAATACTCATTCACTGACATGGTATTCATGGCTATTTCATGGTGTGGGCAGTCTGTGTGTATTGTATCCCAAGGGTGACACCCCAGTTACTTAATGATACTGCATTTTAGTATTAAAATCTGGCAGCCTGGCTCAGTGTACTGGAGTATATCTGAGATACTCCGAGCACAGCCACTCCGATTCATCTCCCTTAAGAATGTGAGATTATTATCACCATCTTTGATGGTTATCTCTAAGATGCAGAGTTTCCTTTCTGCTCTTTTATTTTTCCTTTTTTTCTTATCGATTTATTGCCTTCTGCATGAGGCTACAGCGCTGGAATCGAGAGTTCCTGTCTTGCGTGTAATTGGGAGATACTGCAGATTTTTAATAAAGGCCAGAGATTACTTTGTGGCTCTAAGTATGTCTAATAGAACTGTGAGCACCAACTGTCTAAACAGTTACATTTCTAATTTAATAAGCTTTAATAACTCAAGAACTGACTCTTTTTATTTTATCCCCAAAGGGAATTTTATTCAGCGCAGAACATGTAATTCTGTGAAAGGATAATTTGTAAGCATTGGACTATAAGTTCTTGTATTAAATCATTCAATCCCTGAATATAAACCTTCTGTATATGATGTGAACACTAATGGCTCAGTGGTTGTTGCTGCACTCAGCCTTAGGACACATACACACAACAGTACAGCCCACACTTCATAGCCCAATGCAAACACAGTGTGTTTCTGAGTTGTATGGTTGGAATTGGGGTTGGGGGATGTTGGGGGTACAATATTACTAACTTTTCCTTTTTTTTTAGTTAATCTTACAATTCTCATCAATCTGAATGATTTTAAATGTGTTTATAAACTTTTCTCCTTTGTGGATTTGCAATATTTTCATAATTATTATACTTTAAATGTGCAACAAGTCCTGTTTGGGTTAGGCGGGACTGTAGGTTGGGGAGTTTAAACTGAACCATGTTGATGCTGGGGTCAATGAACTTTTTCAATGAAATTTCCAGTAGCAGTAATTCACCTCACCAAAAATTCTAAGCATCTGATGTCTCACATTGGCTTCATAATTCAAAGGAAATCTGATTTCAGTCTCCATATAATGTGCAGAACGCATTCAATGATTCAAAGATTGTGTATAAAATGTCTGAACAATGTTACAACAATAAGGCATATGTATAAATGTGTCTAAGGACTACTAGAAGGTTAGTCTTGTTATTCATAAGCTGAAATTGCAGTTGGGTGGGGGGGGGACTGATAATTATCTTTAATGATATGATCCTTATTTTGGGGTAATGGTGTAGTGGGAGTATGAATTAGAAATTATCTCGAGTATCCTGAGGTGAACCTGAGAGGTTTGCATATAGATTATAATAATTAGTAAGCCCTCTTCAGTCATCATAATGCCTACAGGGAAGAGGGATTATACTTATCTTTATAAGCTCAGAGAAGAAACATTGAAGGGCTGATTAAAGAGACTCTACCTTCTTTTAAAATTGGGGTGAACATTGTTTATCACTATCCGAGAACAATCTTACACAGCTTTCTTTTTGTAATTTTTTTTTTCATGCAAAAATCATGCGGCCAATTTGTTGATGTAAGTGACCTGTACTACGTGGTTTGCTATCTTATTTAACCCATTCAATCAGAGATAGGAAAGAGAGTTAGCGTAGTGTCAGTGAGGCGTATGTATTTAGTGATAGAACTGTTTATTGTGCCCTTAACATAATAGAGTGAAACAGTTATAGTCACAGGGACTATAGCTATCAGATTAGGAAGATAAGCCCAGATAAGTCAGCGTAATCCATAATGCACCAGTTTTTCATTTGTATTTATGTACTTTATATGTTGAGTTTAGGCCAGTTAGTGGAGTATAGAGAGTACGTGTAGTGTAGTTCCTAGATAACTGAAGTAGTAGTGAGATTAACATTTTAAATAGATCACAAATCACTAACTAAACTTGAACTAACCTCATTCTAAGTCTTAGTGCTGTTCTAATGATGGTTATACCTGTGTTGCTGTTGTTTTCCTTTCACTGTTGTTACCTTTCTTTTTGGCCTGGAAAACAGCTAGTTCAGGGTTCTACTAATGCTCCCCCCTCCCCTCCCGTCCTGTCTGTTTCTTATCCTAGGAGGTGAATTAGTGTTGCCTATTATAACCGTGGATTCCCTAGATCCCCCTTCAATCGCAACACGCTATCCCGTTATCCCTCCACCCCCTACCTTCCGCCCCTTCCTCACAATGCTCGAGACCACCAAAGAGTCTCTGTCCCTGCCCAACGGCCGGGCCCCGTGCCCACTGGACCAAGAGGACTGTGAGGAGGCCATGGAGGTTTCGGCCTATGGCTCGGGTGAGATGACCGAGTCGGACGACGAGGACTATTACAAAAACTCACGCCTCGTTACTGACCGGACCGTGCTTCCGCCTCCCCCCGCAGCTGAAAACACCCGAGGGGACCGCCATTTTTCCCGACACCCTGATTCCCACCGGCCCCCGCTCCCCTCCACCCCCACTGCCCACCCAGAGCAGCTCGTACCACGACTTAAACCCGGCATCAACAGTGGCGCCAATATCCCCGCGGGTAAAATGAACACCCGCGATCAGGTGCTTCTACCCCCAGTTCAGCCTTCGGGGGATCCCGAGCATGGCGGGAGACATAGGCACATCCCCGGTATAACCTACCCTCCAAATTTTCCTCATATCCCCACCACAGACCCGTCGTCTCCAGACCGAGGACCGCCAGGAGCAGTGGAGGTGATCCGCGAGTCCAGCAGCACCACAGGGATGGTGGTGGGAATAGTCGCAGCGGCCGCCCTCTGCATCCTCATCCTTCTCTACGCCATGTATAAATATCGCAACCGCGACGAAGGATCCTACCAAGTGGACCAGAGTCGCAACTACATCAGTAATTCAGCCACACAGAGCAACGGGGCACTGGTCAAGGAGAAGCAGTCGGGCACAGCCAAAACGGGCACAAAGAGCAAGAAGAACAAAGACAAGGAATACTACGTCTGAGCTCGGCCTTCCGGGGATAGAGGCAGAGGAAAAAAAGAGTGAGAGAGAGAGAAAGAGAGGGGGAGAGAAAGAGGAAGGATTAATAGTATGGGGTAGAGGGAGGGCAAAAGATCAGGTATTTGTTGGCACTCTAAGGTCACATTTCAAGCGGCACAAGTCATCTTTCTCATAATTCCTGACAATTCTCCGAAAAGAAGCCAAAAAGGAATGACATAACAAGTTAGTTGTTTCCTCTATTTCCCAATTTTTGATAGCTGATTGTTAATACAGTTTCCATCTTTGCTCAACTTTTGTACTATCGCATAGGTGACAAGTGGATTTTTTTCCATCGTAACTGCTCAACACTAGTTAGCTCTTTGTAAATGCTGTTTTAGTCGTGGATCTTTGGGAGCGTCACCTAACCTGATGTTGCAACACCTGTATGTGCCAAGCCCAGGGGGTTCCTTTGTTAACAAGACATTCTGTGAGGCTAACTTACCTTGAGTGTGTCAAGAGCATTACCATTGCTCAACTCCAAGAAAGACTCTTCTAAATTTAGACAACAGTTGTATGTGATCTTTGACGGAGACCAAGTAGTCCTCAGTCATGCCGCTACAAAATACTGCCAAACCAGCTTCGTGTCAAATCTGCCTCCCTCTCTGTTTCAAGTATTCATCTCTTACTCCTCTCTCCATTCACTTCCTCAGTCTTTCTCTCTCTCCCTCTTTGGCTTGTGCTCTTATTTCCTCTCCTTGTCTTTGGTGCTCAGGAGCTGATGCAACGTAACTTCTGCTGTGTTTCAAGCATGTAGTATTCATAAATGAAAAAGAGACAAAAACTGTTTCTGTGGAGTTAAAAAAATATCAAAAAAGTTGCAAAATGAATAAATAGCGAAGCGTGAGAACTACTCGACATCAACGGTTGCTCCGTTTAGCCACTGAAACTCTCCGAGGCCCGGCTGTCCTTCTTTCCAGCAGATTTCCGTCATGTGTTTTTGGGGTTCCACGTTGAGCCCTTTTGAGGACCCTGATTCTTGCTCTCAGTTCCATATATGAAGAACCGGAAAAAAATAACATCTCCAGCAGCAAACTGACTTTGTTCTATATAAATATATATGTATAGACGTTTGAGAGCTCAACGGCCTCACAGAAAAGGAAACAGATATTGACCGTTAGGCAATGTCCGTCCACTGTTCTGAGGTGATAACGGACTGTTCGGTGGTCGACGTGAGTCAGTTTCCCTCTCCCTGTGCATTTCTTGAACAAGCAACATCATGATACGTCCATGAAACAAGTAACGCTACAGACACACAAAGGAACAGCAGAACCGTCGGAACAGAGTGCTTGAGTTTTTGTTCGTTTTTCTTTTATATTTTGTCATAAAAAGGGAAAAGACATTTATAGGAAAATGTGCACCCTGTTGTTTCAGCAGTGGGGAACATGAAGGTTCATGAGTAAAAGCAGGCAGCCATGTTCTCTTTCTCACTGATACATGAGGCAGAGGGACTGTATCAACACAAACTTTTAACGGCCATTAAAAAAAATGAAATGAAACGCTCACCTGAAGCTGAAGACGAAGACCTGTTCCTTTGAGGATGTACAACTTGAACTCTAGTATTCCAATTTTCTCAGATCTATTAAAAGAACTAAAGTATGAAAAGAAAAGAACAAAAAATCTTCAAAAAAAAAAGTTTGTGAAATGTCTAAATATTTGAACCTCATCCCATTGCTAAGATAAACAGATGTGTTCCCCCTATTTAAAAACCCTGTTTGGAGAAAAAAAGAAATAATCAGTGATCCTGGGAAGCGAATTGATATATTTCTGTTTGTTCAACAGAGCAAAATGTAATCTGGTTTACAAAGCAAACATTACCTTACCAAATGTGTGTTGCACCATTCAGGAGGCTTAGTCTTCTGTCATGTCTTTCTCCATTTTTAATCATTTTCTGTGCATCATGCAACATGGCAGACTGTAATCCTTCAGGGTCCTCCCATTATTGTTTCTAGTTTCTTTTTCTGCTGCTCAGATATCTTTCAGCGATCTCAGAGTAGCGGTCGGTGTGTGTGCATTGGCACCTTTTTCATATTTTCCGCTAACATTCATCAAATCACATTTGAGTTGTAGTCCATTGCTGAGCCTTTCCTCCCAGCACCCTCCTGTTCTTTCTAAATGTTCTTGTAAAGTGTTCCAGTGAGATGAACCTAAATATGTGTATATTAACAGAAGGGAATACAATTGGTTATATACTTCTTACTCTTTCGTGTCGTGTGATTATTTCATATTTAAAAACAAGGCAAATTTGAGAACAAGTTTGTTAAACTTAATGTAACTGACCACAGTGTGTTTAGTGTGTCAGGAAAATTATTCAAAATTAATCAATTAACCAAAATAGTGTACTATTTTGCATTATAAATTGCTAGCGAAAACTAGTATTTTATCCATATCTAATATCAGTTTCAGTCTCTGGCATCCTGAGGAATTTAAATAAATGGACAATGGCATATAGGGCTTAATAGCAATTACATTAATACATAAAAACATATACAGAATACATTTTATTAAACTAAAAGTAAATAGGTATTAATAAATAAGTTTAAGGTGAATAAGCACTGACAATTAAGTCTTGAATTTTTGTTTTTGCATTCTTTATGTATTTATCATTTTAATTAAACCATTACTTCTATAAATGTACATTGATAAAACATACTGTTTCAGTTTACAGTAATACGAAATTGATTTATATCCATGATAACCCATATTACCACATAAATATACATTACTTTGGATGATTAAGTATATTATGTATTTTGGTAGATTGGTGAATAAGTCTGGATTACAGATCATCAAGATAAAGTCCAATCAAGAGCTTTAACAGTTGAATCAAGTATGTTATACTTGTATTATGAAACACATAATGAATGTATTGAAATATTTACATTTTCTATTTATTTGACCAGGGATGCGGTCTAAACATTATATTAAAATTATCTGGTTTATCCTAGAATCTTAGAATGCCTTTCATTTCTCTAAGCGTCAAACTTTTAAACCCAACTTCTAAAGGGACAAAGAAATTCAAAATATGAATGCTAATCTTCTGTAACGAGATAATCTGAGAGGTGAATGATACCAATCCCTGGGAAACAAGGACACACCAACAACTATTGACAAGTCAGCCAACCTCTCCCAAGGATACGCCCACCCAGATGAAAAAAAGCACTGCTAGGACACCTGCATTCTGGCCTGCAAGTGTGGTGAGTCATTTTATTATATTATTATATTTTATGACTTTGCCTTACCACGGTTAGACTTCTATTCTTGATTCTAGCAGTAGTTTCATTGGCTCTACAAGGGCACTGCACAGTTAAGTGTTTTTCCTGCTCTGACACACCTGATTGAACTTGATAATGCTGCTGAGAACCTTGATGTACTTGCTAACACACCTCTCTGCACTCTCAACCAATCGGAACGCAAGATACCAACGCTATGCTGTGATGTCATCACTGTGCGGTGCGACAAACTGCTTACACAGGGGAGATTGGAATGTGCATCGACGCGCATCTCTCTCTTCACTAAATTACACACAGACTTTAATTGAATTTCAAATCCCAGTGCTGCGTCTCAGGCTCATGGTTATTAATGATCTCCACGCAAAATTTCTCGAGGGAGAACTCACCTGACTATGTCGCAAATGAAAAAGCTCCGACTCGTAATGTGTGAGGCATCTCTGTTTTAATCCCATAGTGTAACTAATGTTTGCTGGAAGGTAAGGTGAATTAAGGTCAGAGGGGAAAGTTTGATGAAATTTGAATTACTGGTGAATCAGACATGGTACAGCCCACAAGATTTCAGCAACACGCAAACTAAGGAAGAGAAAAGCAACGGAGACAAGACACAATCTGAGACATCTACTGTAGATAGGGTCTGTCCAAAACTATGCCATGTACACTACACAGTAGGGCTTACTCAATAAGAACTTTAAAGGCTTTGAACACACAAACTACTCTAACAAAAATAATAATTATAAAAACTGTATTTCCCCAACGATAGGCCACTCCATTGTATAAGGTGCAGAAAATGCTCATTTATGTTTTAAAACTCCAAGATAAGCTGGCCCATGTTATCAGCTTTGTTACTGAATTTACCGACCTGAAGTAGAAGCATATATCATTTGAATGCCACATATCTTCCAATAGTACCCCCGGTGTTTGTTAAAAAATTTATTCGGACAGCCCAGTGTTTAATAGATGCTGAGTTTATTGGAAACAGGCATCAATAAGAGATGGGCTATTATTAGAAGATATAAGGTATCATGAAAAAGTTTCTTGACATAATATTGACATATTAATATTTCTTGACATTCCTTTCAGAAAGTGAAATTCATATATAGATTCATTACACATAGAGTGAAATATGCCAAGCCTTTATTTCTTGAAATTTCAATTATTATGGCTTACAGAAAATAAAATCCAAAATTCACTGTCTCCGAAAATTAGAATATTGTGAATAAGTTCAATCTTGGAAAGTCATGGAGTCACACCCTAATCAGCTAATTAACTCAAAACACCTGCAAAGGTTTCTGGGTCAGGAGGCTCCACAATCATGGGGAAGATTGCTGACGTTACAGATGTCCAGAAGACAGTCACTGGCACCCTCCATAAGGAGGGTAAGCCACAAAAGGTCATTGCATTGCATTGAAGCTGGTTGTCCCAGTAACAGGAACAACCACAGCCTTGAGAAGATTGCCAAGCAAATGTGTTTTCTGAAGTCCACAGTCAACGCAACCACCTACCAGAAAATCTTTGAGCACTTCATGCTTCCTTCTGCTGACAAGCTTTATGGAGATGCTGATTTCATTTTCCAGCAGGACTTGGCACCTGC